>KE506363.1:151540-164555 GCA_000441515.1 Elaeis oleifera
ATGAGGAAGAGAAGGGGCCACCCCCTCTCTTGCCTTGGCATGGAAGGAGAGAGAGAGAGAGAGGCCACGCCCCTTTCTTGTGTCAAAAATCCTAGAAGGGGTGCCAAGAGTTGGCGCCCCATATACTTGCCTCTTGGCGCCCCACATACTTACCTCTTTAGTTAAGGGGTGCCCACTCAGTCTGCCTTATTTGCTAAGAGATGCCTCATCTACTTGTCAAAAGAGGTGAAACCCATACCAATTAAGTCTGATTTTGAAAAATAATCAGATTAAAAAGATAGAAATCCTTATGAGATAAGGACTAGCTTTTTAGGTTGATTGGTTCTTGGTTTGGAATCAAAAAAGGATTTATATAAAGAGATGGTCTCTTAAGATTTCAGATGATTATTGGAATTAGATTTCTCTCTCCTCTCCATGCCTCACCCTCTCTCCCTCTTCTCTTTTCAATGCCCAAGGGTTGGGTGTCTATCATCCCACACGCTTGAGTTGAGAGGTGTCTCTTCTACAGTAAGGAATGAGGAGAAAAGGCTGCAGTTCAAGGATTGAGGCTGCAGTCAAGATCAATAGTTGATCAAGATTCAAAGAGGTTAAGATCCTACTTGAAGAAAAGAATCTACCATGAAAAGAAGATTCAAAATTGATCCCGGTGGATACCTGTGGAGGTCGGACACGTATGCGGCTCAAGGACCTTTGAATCTAAGATCATCGGAAGCGGTGTATTTCAACCCACTCAAAGGTATTGAGATTTGATCTCATCTTTATTTAATTTTCAGATTATATACATATTTATATTCTGGAGCTCGGGTAGAATTAGATGAGATCTAATGCATTTGCGGTTAAAAGATTTAACTCGATTCGTTTTCGCTGCTATTCAAAAGATTTTTAAAATCTATGCATGTATCCTATCCGATTTTTTAACATGGACCGCCACCATCAATTTGCATGTCATCTCTTTTGACTAAAGCTTCTTCTTTAGTCATGATCCCAAATTAGAACCTAAACACATAGCAAGAGTATGCAATAAAAACTTTCACATTATTCCATCAATAAAAACAGACACGAGACTTCAGAATGTGTCCTAGATTAGGCGATTATCCAATTCATAACCTATTGCACGCCAAACTCATCCAATTCATTCAATCATCTCAGATAGAATACCCAATTGTAATATTTAAAAATAAATAAAACTATTATCGACCATATAACTAAAACTAGATTCACATCCTACAACAAAAGGGCCAGAGGAGACAGGTGAGAGAGAGAGAGAGTGTGTGTTACCGAATCAACTAGTATTAGTTTTTCCTTGCTTTCCCTGATACAAAGGTTTGGTGAATCGAACTCGAAAGTGTAGGAGAAGTAATGAAAGGTGAACAGAAATCTAGAGAGAAGTTGGCCAAAATTTCTGGAAGAAAGCGAATCGTCAAAATATAAGGAATATCTACAAGGTGACAAAATGGCAGAAAGGATGCTCCTTCTGCCACCAAAACCCCAGATGATGATCGATTGTGATGCTGATAGTCCCAAAAAAAAATCAAACCAAACCAATTTCAGAGTTAGCTCGATCGATAGGAAGAAGTCCAACCTGAAATAGAGGATTAGGGTTTTAGAGGAAAAATTACGGTCTGTTTGGATAGGATAACATTGGGCCAAATCTTGTTGGATCAATGGATCTATTTATGGATAAAACTTCATTTTTTTTCTCCTAACCATGGGATTGTCGGGCCCTTCTCCCCACCCTTGATTTCGATGCATCTTTGCCTGCACCCTACCCCCACCACCGCTCTCCCTCTTTCACCTCCTACTCTTCTCTAATTGCCCCTCTCCTTCCTCACCCTTCTTCGCCTCCTCCTCTCCATCCCCACCCTCTGCCTCCTCGCTGCCCTCGTCAAAACCTAAAAAAAAACCCTAACAAAAATCTAAGAAACCCCACCGATCTCCCTCAGCTGCTCTCCTTCACCAAAGATTTCTAAAAAGAGATGAAATGAAAAAAAATAATGATCAATCTAATGCCTTACCGTTGTTTTGTTGTTTTTTCCTATGGTTTCCCATTTTTCTCTATTTTTTACATCCTCCGGTGTTTTAATCGTGCAGGCAGGAAGCTGATATGATGTCTAGGATTTTATTCTGGGTACTTATGTATAATAGATAGGGTAAACTAATAAGAAATCTCCAATTGAATTTAAACTTTAATGTAGTTCCCCATTTAAGTTAAAAAAAAATACTCTTCTTTTGAAACATAACTTAAAAGCAGCTCTTCAAATAATATAAAATGATCGAATTGCCCCTGCAGTTATAATGCAATACTACATTAAACAATACTACGTTATTATAAAATAATACTGCACTATTACAAAACAGTATTGCGCTAGTATAAGGTAATACTACACTGTTATACTATTATAAAGTAATACTATATTATTGTAAAGTAATACTCTACTATGATAATGTAATATCATCTTATTGTAAATAAATACTGCACTAATATAATACAATAAAGCAACATTGTATTATTATAAAAAAATATTATGCTAATATAATATAATACTATTTTATTATAAAGAAATACTGTACTAATATAATATAACAAAATAACACTATATTATTGTAAAAGAATACTGCACTAATATAATGTAGTATTGCCTTATTGTCAAAGAATACTACCTTATTATATAAGGGTAATTTTAGCCAAAAATAAAAATTTGCTTTTAATTTATGTTTGGAATGGGGAGCTGCTTTTACATAAAACACAACTAGGGAGCTGTTTTTAAGTTGAAAGTAGAATTAGAAATTTATCTCTAGTTCTCTATAATAGATATGATATAAATATTATCAACTAACTTAAAAGCAACTATGAATTATGCTTATTGGTTAAGGTTATAGTTTCATTATCAAAAGATTTGGGATTCAAATCTCCATTTCTTCCAAATTCATCCCAAACATGAATCGAAGAATAACTGATATGGTAGATTTTGAAAATATTAGAGGTATTTTCAATAGAGAGTTAATGTGGTGTTCCTTAATTATTTTCTATCAGATGGTCATAATTAAAGAATTTTAAATCAGAGATAACCGAAGCCCCCTCCCCTGCCGCTGCCTCTCCTTGCATCGATCGCCTCAGCCTTCTCTCCACCACATCAACCGCCTCCCATGCCACTCCCCTCCTCCTCCCTCTTCTTGCACCATCCTTTTGTTGTCTCTCCTCACGTCATCCTCTTCCTCCTCCCCAAGCAGCGATCTCCCACAATCTTCTGACATGATCCTTCTCTTCTCCTCGAATGGTGATCTCTTATGATCTTTAAGCAATGATGGCCCCATGATCTCCGAGCAACTCTCTTCCTCCACCTCCTCTCTCTCTTTCTCTCTTGTCCTTGTCAGTGGCAGCAATGCATGGATCGCAAGGACCCTTAAGACCATCATAGACTAGGGTACTAGCACCCTATCCCTCCCTTAGACCCTAGCTCCCAACCTGGCCACCTAAATCATAGGCCCCAAACCCACCATTTCTTGCCATTCGTGATGGATGCCCCTGTCCCTTGCACCACTTGTTAGATGTAATGCCCTAGTAGCCAAATTGGTTGATACTTGTAAATACTTTAGGACATAATTTATAATTTGACTTTGATATTAACAAAGTAGATTATTTCCATTCACATTGTATTTAATAGTATCTGTGAATCATCTATTGGGTTAATAGGTAAGATAACACAGATTCTTAAGAGTTGAAAATTTGAGACATATACTAATCTTAGTTAACTCATAAATTACTCTCAATCGTAGGATCATTACAGAGATGGTGATCTATCTAAAAAATTGGTGTACGATCACTTCCTTCAGATAGATAAGTCTTGAATCTATGATGTGGAGATATCGGAGCGAAAATGCAAATGTTTGTTAAGAACAAGGATATTGAGCATGACCATTTACGAACAATCACAAGGATATCTACCTTCTTGTCAGTGATATATTCATAGCTGTGGTTGTGTATTTAGTTCTCTTATTTGAGGTGCATCGGTAGTTCACCTTGAGGGTAATGTAGTTTGACTACACCATAACTCAATTTTCTAGCCATATAGAGTCTTGAGGTGTATGTTGGCTACAGTATGTTCATTGTAAGCATTGAATTATATTAAGATGGGATCTATCGATCTCGATAGAGGAAGAGCAGTCCTATGTAGATCATGAGATTGAGTCCAAAAGCTCATGACCATGGCAGTGTAAAGATGGAAAAGAGTTTCTATTGGATTTCCATCAGACTCGAATCGATTGATTCTATCATATGACATGTATGAGGTTTGACGAGTTTACCTTGATCTTGATTTTGTTAGGACTCATGATAGAAGAATCGAATCACATGGTAACTACACCTAGAGATTCATCCTTCAGTTCTACTGGATTGCCACTACATACTACTAGGTGTCACTAGTGGATTGTGAAACTAATTAGAATTATTTCGATGATCAATAATTCTAATTGACTAAATTAGAACGAGTTTCGATCTATCAAAAAGAGTTTTGATAATGTTGATGATAGAGATCACAACATATCTCACTACTGACAGAATTGAACCTATGAGGTCATACAAACAAGAGTTTTGGTCTTGGATTGCACAATTAGGCTAAGCATAGTTTAATTGGGTTAGGAGCTATTGAGTCCTAGCCTTGCGTTTAAGGAACCATGCTAACACATGGTTAAATCCATTTTCTCCTCCTTAATTTGGATCCTATTAGATAAGATTTAATCAATTTGATACAAGCTCCAATTGGGTTCCAAATGTTGGTTCACCCAAGTTCGAATTTGATCAAATTAGATTAGGCTTATGGGGGCGCCAAATGTTGGCACCACCCAATGTGTTCGACCATGTGATGGGGCGCACCCACATGGATTGGATCCATATGCGTGTCGCCTAAATCAGATAAAGAAAAAGAGAGGGATAAGCCTCATCTACTAGTAAATGAGGATAAGAGATTTGATCTCTTTTGAATTCAACTTCGAATTTAAATCATTTGAATTCAAATCAAAAGTGGATTGGAATGAAGCGACAACAATCTTATCCTATCTCCATGCCAATCTGATTTTCTCATTGGTTTTGTGGAATAAAATAAGGAAGAAATCAAATTGGGGCAGACCTAAGAGAGTCCTTCTATTTTAAGGCATCTGATCTGATCAGATTTCTATAAAAAGGGATTCTTTTTGATCAACCAAAGGGGTTACAGCCAATAGGTTATCTCCCACACCTCTCTTCCGCCTTTCCATGCCTCCTCCCTCTTCTATCTTTGATATCTATCCCTCTTCCACATCTAAGGGTGTGGGACGAGCCATCCAATGGATTTAAGGTGTCGAACGCTATCAGTTCTACACGAAGAGTCGAAAAGGCTGCGATCAGGGGCAAATCGAAGTTCTATCAGCGATCAGATTTGAATCTGATCAAGGAGCTTGCAATTTCATTTAGGAGTAGGCAGATTGGGCGAGGAGAAGGTATCCTAGATCAAGTCTGAGTGGATATCTGTAGAGGTCGGGCATATGCACGACTCCATAGCGAACCTTGAAGATCATCGAATCATCAATCGTGGAGATCATCTACCCACGCACGGTGATAAGATCACCTCTTATCTCTTATGCATGCTGATTTTTATTATTTAATATGCTATTTTTTTATTGGATCTAAGTCTCACACGTCAGATCGGATTAAAAAATTTTGAATTCCGCTGCATCTTTTCGAACCGATCCAGTGTGCTATTCGATCCTTCAACTGATATCAGAGCCAGATTGTTTGGATCTTAGATCTAAATTATATCAGATCTAATTTAAATGTGATCTAAAGAGTGATCAGATCTGAAAATATTTAGATTAGATCTGAATATTGCATGTTTAGTCAAATCTAAAATTATTTTAGATTTAAATTCAGCATATTATAAACTAGATCTTTTTGATATATATGATATATGTGTAGATCTATTTTATTGTCTGAGTAGCCTAGTACTCGGACTGGATGTACTACTAAGCCATCCAATCATAAGAGCAAGTAGGATTTAAAGATCCTTTCTTCCCATTCGATGGGGTACTCTTATGGCATGTAGGGGTGCCATATGAATACATCTATGAAGAAGAATTGCGAAAAAGAAAATTTTTTCTTGTAAAATCCTAGATCTAAAAACCCTAGGTTTTGATGCATGATTAAGTTATTTAATTTTTAAAATTATTTTAATTACTAAATTAGAATTTTGTTATGCATGGATTGTAAGAAAATGCTGAAATTCTGAAATCTACTGCTGGCACGCCTGCTGAGTCGACTCAATCCTTGTTTGAGTCGACCCAGTGCTCTGATGAGTCGGCTTAATTTCCAACTGAGCCAACTAAGTTTTCAAACTGAGATCAATAGGATTTCTATTTGTTATAGGTTAGTTGACTTAGTCCTTGAGCTGAGCCGACTAAGTTCATTAAGTCAACTCAATTTCAGGATGAGTCGGCCTAGTCCTGTGTACAAAATTTGTATATAATATAGTCTTAATCTAAATTATTTGGACATCTAGTTAGGATCCATAAACTTAATTAAGAATTAAGAGATAAAATTAAATAGTTCTAAAATTATGAATTCAAGATCTAAATCAATTTGATAAATCATGGGTCAAGGGTATGGGTAGCTTAATTAGGTCTAGTAGGAGTAGCTGATCAAACCGACTCAAGAGTTGACTAGGTTTGGATCAAGAGTACTTCAGACCAATTCAATAGTTATAAATTTGGTCAGATTAATTAACAGCCATATGTTATCGATCAATTTAAGATCTAATTTGGCTTAGTGGTTCGAGCTCGGATCAATAGATTAATCTGATCAATTCTAATCAATCAATTTGGTGTCTAAGATAAGTACATAGATAGTGGTTCTTAATTGATTCTGTTGTCTGATCTGGCCAACTACGTTGGTGTCTAAGAAAGCAATGGGGGGACCCCCACACATCTTAACTTATCTGACCATTTTGGGAGGTTAGTTTCTATATTACGGTCAACTTGTTGAACTCGAGCTAGCCTATGCCACTAGGTTAGTCATAACCATTATGACTAATTAAAGAAGAGACCTAAACTAAATCTCCCTAATAAAATATTAAGTCTTGCAGTTTTCCACTATTGTAGTTGTACGGGTCCTTTCCGAGGTTAATTGTTCTCGACTGGATACAATAGTTCAGTTGCATCAGGAAGATGCAACCATGACTATTAGGCATGAGATGCTACATATTAGAGATGGGGTTGGGCTCAATATTTCGAATATGGTGAGAGTCCCAATGACGGATCCATTTCGTGCAAACGATGGGTCTGGCTTAACTAAGTAGTGGTCCAATATTCTAGATATGGTGAGGCTCATGATTTAGAAATCAAAGTTGGCTGCAATGTGTTTGAAAAAATACTGGATAAGAGTTGTCTACTTATCAATTGACCCAACATCAATAACTATTAGGTGGATGGTGAGTCAATTGGTGAGACCGCAGCACCCACTTAAGACTCTTAATCATAGAGGACTTTGCTTCTTTTCCAAAGGAGTGTGGAGAATCGAAAAATAGTAGGAGCCCTATTTATTTAAAATAAATCTTTAAAATAAATTGATTAAGTCAATTACAAAATCTAACTAAAAATTTTGACTCTCTGTAAGAACAATGTCTGCTTCAAATCTTCTAACTAGAATACTAAAACTAATAGGTTAATCGGATCAAATTTTACAGATTGACTCTAGAACTTAAAATTATTTTGAGTTTTAAGAAATTAGCTTATGTCCTTGACCAGGACCTTTCCCCTCTCCCAATCCGTTCCACCATTGATTAGAGAGCGTGTCATAAGAAGTGGTTGGACGATGACAACAAAGTTAGGTGCTACATATTGGCATCAATGTCTAATGAATTGCAACACCAACACAAGGACATGACTACTACCAGGTAGATGCTAACTCACCTACAAGAGTTGTATGGTGAGTAGAGCCGTGCAGCCCGCTTCAAAGTATCCAAACGACTCTTCAAGGTGAAGATGCATGATGGGCAGTTGGTCCATGATCATTGTCTGACAATGATCAAAGACCTCGAAGAGCTTCAGAAACTCATATTGTTCATGGATAAGGACTTGTAGGTTGATCTAATCCTACAGTCCTTGACTGATTCATATGACTAGTTTATTGTAATTTTATATGAATAAGATCTAGTGCACCATTTATGAGTTGGTCAATATGCTGGTTACAACAGAGCATACCTTGAAGAGTTTAAGAGATTTTGTACTTACTGTGGAGCAGATTCTTCCAAAAATAATCTATTAGGAAGAAGAAAAAGTTCGTGAAGAAGCAAAAAGTGGAGAGCAAGAAGAAGAAGAAGGTTCCAAAGAAAAAACTGTTGAGAAGGAAAGTGTTTCCACTGTGATAAAGACGACCATTGGAAGAGGAATTGTCCAACTTATTTGACGACCCTGAAGAACAAGAAGGATGGATCTTCTGGAAGTATGCTCATCATAGAAACAAACCTGATAGTTTCTTCTGCATCCAGTTGGATGCTTGACTCTGGATCTAGTGCTCATTTGTGTACTTTTTTATAGGGTCTTGAGGATAACAGGAGGCTAAGGGATAGAGAAATGATCCTACGCATTGGGAATAGAGCAAAAATTACTGCAATGGCCATGAGAATCTACCCTCTGTGATTACTATCAGAGAATATTTTGATTTTGAAAAACTGTTACTTTATACCTACTGCGAGCAGAAATTTGATTTCTATATCTTGTTTAACATAGGAAGACTATGTAATTAGTTTCTTTAAATATCATTATACTATTTATTTAAGAATAATAAAATTAGAAATGGTTTCCTTATCAATGGTCATTTTCAGTTACATGTTGATGTTTCTATTCATTGTGTCAAGCAAAATGTGAATGCTATAGATTTCAAACATCCTAGAGATAATGTGAATGAAAAGTACTTACGGCACCTAAGGCTAGGTCATGGCACCTAAGGCTAGGTCACATTACAGAAGACAGGATTAATAGATTGAAGAAAATCGGACTATTGAGTCTATTGACTTCTAGTGTATTCAAGACAAAATGACCAAGCTACCCTTTATGGGACATGGGGAAAGAACCACAGAGTTACTTGCTCTAGTGTATTCTGATGTTTGCGGCCTATTCGATGTGCCAGCTATGGGAGCTTTTGTCTACTTCATTATCTTTATTGATGATTTTTCATAGTTTGGGTATGTATACCTCATGCTTCATAAGTCTGAAGTCTTTGAAAGTTTAAAAATTCAGACATGAAGTAAAAAATAAACTGAGAAGCCCCTTAAGGCGTTTCGATCAGATTAAGGAGATGAGTACCTTAGTGGAGAATTTCTTGAATATCTCAAAGAACATGGAATTATCTCACAGTGGATTCTGTTTGGAATGCCTCAACTCAATAGGATTTTAGAATGGAGAAATCAAACTTTATTAGATATGGTCCGTTCCATAATGAGTTTCATAAATCTTTCTAATTTTTTTGGAGACATTATATTTTGACTGCCATATATGTATTGAATAGGGTCCCATCTAAAATTGTTCTTACCACACCATATGAGATACGGCATGGTAAGAAATCAAGTCTGAGTCATCTCAAGATTTGAGATTATCTGACTCATGTTAAACGACGTTAGGTAGACAAGTTGGAATCTAAGTCCTTTAGGGCTCATTTTATTCGATATCCTAAAGAGTCATTAGAATATTATTTCTATCTTTCGAAAGACCACAATGTGATTATGAGTCGACATATAGTTTTCTTGAAAAATAGTGTATTCAAGATGGAGGCATGAAAAATAGATTAGGCTCGAAGAGAAAGTCTCCAAAGAGCAGCGAGCCTTGGAACCTGAAGAACCAATTTAGTCTGAGCTGATCCACACACTTCTTCCTACACCTCATAAGTCTAGTAGGATTTTTCGTCCTCTTAAGAGGTATTTAGGTATTATCTCAGAGGATGTAGAGAAAATATTTTCACAGAAAATATGGTACATGGAGATGACCCCAAGATCTATAACGAGGCAATATCAGATATCGACTCAGAGAAGTAGTTAGAGGCAATGAAGTCAGAAATTGACTCAATGCACTCAAACCAAGTTTGGACATTGGTAGATCCACCTGAAGATATTATACCTATTGGGTGTAAATGGATCTTCAAGAGAAAGATAAATATAGATGAAAAGGTAGAGATCTTTAAGGCTAGGTTCGTGGCAAAAGGTATAGTCAGTGTGAAGGCATTGACTATCAGAAAATCTTATCACCTGTAGCCATACTTAAATCCATCTACACATTGCTTGCTGTCGCATTGTATTTAGATTATGAAATATAGCAAATAGATATAAAAATGACTTTTCTGAATGGGTATCTTGAGAAAATATCTATATGAAATAGCTGTTGGATTTTACTTCCAGTGATGGTGATCACAAGATTTACAAACTACAAAGATCCATTTATGGACTAAAATAAGTTTTTCGAAACTAGAATGCTCAGTTCAATGATGTAATCAAATCATTTGATTTCATCAAGGACGAGGAAGAGCTGTGTGTATTCAAGAAGGTCAGTAAGAGTGCTGTCACTTTTCTCATATTATACATGAATGATATTTTTTGATTGAAAATGATATTCCCATGTTAACCTCGATCAAGGTGTGATTATTTAAAGAGTTTTCTATGAAAGATCTAGGAGAGGCATCCTTCATTTTGGAGATAAAGATCTATAGAGATAGATCTAGGAAGATGCTAGGACTATTACAGAAGATGTACATTGAGGAGGTGCTGAAAAGGTTCAGCATGAAAACTCCAAGAGGGTCTTGTATCCTTCAGACATGGTATTTATCTCTCTAAAAAGATATGCCCCAACACATCGGAAGAGATTGAATGCATGAGCAAGATCCCTTATGCTTTGACTATAGGGATCCTCATGTACGCCATGCTTTATACACTACCTGATATCGCTCATGCTGTGAGTGTCACAAGTAGATATCAGTTGAATTCAGAGAAAGAACACTGGACTTCTTTGAAGTGTGTCCTTAAGTACTTGAGGAGGACTAAAAATATGTTCTAAGCTTTGAAATGGAGAACTGAAGGTGCAAGGGTATATTGATTCAGACTTCAAGTCTGATATTAATGATCGAAAGTTGACATCGAAAAGTATTTCTTATACAATGGTAGCACTGTCAGCTGGAAGAGTTTCAAGCAGACTATGATAGCAGACTCCACCACAGAAGCAGAATACATCGCCGCATCGAAGGCTGTGAAGGAGGCATTCTGATTTAAAAAGTTTGTTGCAGAACTTGAAGTGATGCCATCAGATGTCGTCCCTCTCTACTGTAATAACAATGGTGCCATAGCTCTAGCTAGGAAGTCGAGGTCTCATAAAAATTTAATACATTGAGTGATGATTCCACCTTATCCGTGATTACCTTGAGAAAGGATATGTCGAGGTGAAGAGAGTCGACACCGCAGACAATATGGCTGACCCACTAATGAAGCCATTGAGCTAGCAAAAGACTAAAACCCATCTTGAGAAGATGGGACATAGATTTATAGCCAATTGACTTTAGGTCAAGTAGGAGTTTGATAGATGCATGCCTAGTAGCCAGATTGGCTGACATTTGTAAAATACTTTTAGGACATAATTTATAATTTGATTTAATATTAATAAATTAGATTATTTTATTCACATTGTATTTAATAGTATCTATGAATCATTCATTGGGTTAGTAGGTAAGATAACACATATTCTCAAGAGTTGAGAATTTGAAAAATGTACTAATTTTAGTTAACTCATAAATTACTCTCAATCATAGGATCATCACGAAAATGGTGATCGATCTGAAAGATTGATGTACGATCACTTCTTTTAAGTTAACAAGTCTCGAATATATGGTGTGGAGACATTGAAATGAAAATATAGGTGCTTGTTAAGAACACAGGTACTGAGCGTGACCATTTACGAACAGTCACAAAGATATCTACCTTCTCATCAGTGATATATTTATAGCCGCGGTTGTGTATTTAGTTCTCTAACTTGAGTTGCATCGATAGTTCACCTTGAGAGTGCTGTAGTTTGACTATACCATAACTCGATTTTTTAGCCATATGGAGCATTGAGGTGTATGTTGGTTTAGTATGTTCATTGTAGGAATTGAATTACATCAAGATGGGATCTATCGATCGCGGTAGAAGAGCAATCCTATATAGATCATGTGATTGAGTCCAAAAGTTCATGACCATGGCCATGTGAATAATAGAAAGAGTTTCTATTGGGTTTCACATTAGACTCGAATTGATTGATTCTATTATATGAAAGATATGAGGTTTGACGAGTTTATCTTGACCTCAATTCTATCAGAACTCACGATAGAAGAATCAAATCACACAGTAACTGCACCTAGAGGTTCATCCTTAAGTTCTGTTGGGTTGCCACTACATACTGCTAGGTGTCACTAGTGGATTGTGAAATTAATTAGAATTATTTCGATGATCAACAATTTTAATTGACTGAATTGGAAAGAATTCCGATCCATCAAAAAGAGTTTCAATGATATTGATGATAGAGATCATAACATGTCTCACTATCAGATAGACTTAGACCTATGGGGTCACACAAACAAGGATTTTGGTCTTAGATTGCACAATTGGGCTAAGTATAGTCTAATTGGGTTAGGAGCTATTGAGTCCTAGCTTTGAATTTAAGAAACCATGCTAGCACATGGTTAAACCCATATTGTCCTCCTTAATTTTGGATCCTATTAGATAGGATTTAATCAATTTGGTACAAACTCTAATTAGGTTCCAAGTGTTGGTTCACCCAAGTTCGAATTTGATCGAATTAGGTTAGATTTGTGGGGGCACCAAATGTTGGCACCACCCAATGTTGTTCAGCCATGTGATGGGGCGCACCCACATGGATTGGAGCCATATGTGTGTCACCCAAATCAGATAAGAGAGAAAGAGAAGGATAAGCCTCATCCACTAGTGGATGAGGATAAGAGATTGATCTCCTT
>KE506364.1:116923-130589 GCA_000441515.1 Elaeis oleifera
TTACAAGTAGATGCTAAGATATAGTTAGTAAATTTTATTACCAATTTATTTTATGTACTTTAAATTTTATTATTATTTTATTATAAATAAAAGTTAAGATCTAAATAGTAAATTTTAGTATCCGATTTATTTTTATACTTTTAATTTTATTTTCTGACTTAAATTATTTTTTTTAATTTATTTATTTTATAAATTAAAAATTTCAAATAA
Organism: Elaeis oleifera; assembly: GCA_000441515.1. Classification (NCBI taxonomy): domain Eukaryota; kingdom Viridiplantae; phylum Streptophyta; class Magnoliopsida; order Arecales; family Arecaceae; genus Elaeis; species Elaeis oleifera. The sequence goes on from KE506364.1 coordinate 117,134, forward strand.
AAATTTTATCTTCTCTGTAGATTCAATCTGACTCATTACTTTTTATATATTTTAATTTTATTAAAGTCAGAATTAAATTTGATAAGCACAATGTTCTAACGACAACATCGCGAGCTATCAGTATGGCATATTTTAAAAATAATTTATATTATCATATGCATCTTATTTTATTAAATTATTATATTTAAAAAAATTAATTTATGATTGATCTCTCAGAGATATTGATAACTTACTGAGTCCATAAAGCTCATTTTTCTTTTCTTTTTTTTTCAAATGCAGAAGTGCATATGAAAATTGAGACCAAGTAGTGAGGAGCATAGGATGTTAGAAGATATTTACATAGTTTATTCTTTAATAAATATTGATCTTGATTTTTATTAATCAACCTTATAAGTCATTAGTGAACTATTTTATTTGAATCAATAAATTTACAAGTTTGGTTTTATTATCACTGTCTAAGTATTGTTTGATATGATATATTTGAATGTGAAGGCAGGCCTTCCATGTCTTAAGGGATTCAACTCTAGGGATGTGCGATCGTTTGTCACGTGTCCGGCTTGGGCCATCGAGTCAAGGCATGACAGATTAAATGGTATTAGAACGTAGATTAAAAGACCCTATAATTTAAGTTAGTTAGTGAGAATGGGATAGAATTTAAGTTAAGATTGGATGATTCTAATCGCTAATAATAATAATAAATAATCAATAATGGTTCTAAAATTGATTTCACCTTGTAAATAGGTTGTGATCACTCGAAACTGATCCAGAAGGCTATATGATATAGTAGAGGATTCTTGGATGGTGACTATGCACCATATTTATCAAAATGGTTATGCCTCCGAACTCTTAGTGCTTCTCAAGCTCATGGTGCCTCTCGGATAGCTGGCATTTTCCAAGCTGACAGTACCTCTCGAGATGTTGGTAGTGCTTCTCGATCTGCTGCAGCCTCGCAAGCTACTAATGCATCTCGATCATTTTGTAGTCACTAGAGCAGGGTGAGAGTCGAGCAGCTAACTCTCCTTGCTAGTAGGATGATGCCCCAAACAACAATCAAGGGATTGCCAGTTCTAATGATCAAATGGCAAACCCTATACAAGCCCTAACTAGACTTGTATGGCATAAGGAGCAGCAAGGAATAAAGATAGTAAATCTTCTAGATTGGAATGAGCAATAGGAGAATTTAAAAGATTGGCACCTCCTATTTTTGAAAGTTCCATTGATCCCACTTAGTCATTAAAGTGGCTCAAAAAGATGGAGAAGGTATTTGCCAACATGGAGTGCACTGACCAGAGAAAGGTCCACTTTGTTGTTTATCAATTATAGGGAGAAGCATTCGAATGGTGGTAAGGTGTCAAGCGATAGTGGGGGTTGATGGACCAATCACTTGAGACACCTTCTGTCAAGAATTTATGGATACGTATTCTTTTGAGGGCCTCAAATTTGAAAAGAAAATTTAATTTACAAGGCTGATTAATCAAGAAGATATGATGGTAGCCCAATATGAGGCCAAATTTATGTAACTGTCCTGCTTTACTCCAGATCTTGTGGCAACTGACAGCATCAAGGCCTAAAATTTGAGACAAGGCTAAAGCCTAGGATCAGTGCTAGAGTGAGATCGATGTAGTTGATATCTTATCTAGAGATTGTCAATGTAGCCAAAATAGTGGAGCAGGAGGTTGAGAACATGCAATAAGAAAGTGAGCAATAATAGAAAAAGAGGTCCAGATCTAGTGGTTACTCTAGTAATCAATCAAAGCGCCAAGGAACACATCAAAAGGGTGACAGGGAAAGCCAAAGAATGAACCTTGATGTAGCAGATATGGAGGTTTTCATTTGGAGCAAAACTATCACTAGTTCTTCGGAGTCTATTTTGGTTGTGGTTAGTAAGGTCACAAGACTATGGATTACCTTCATCTCCAGAACTCCAGATATCAACAGCCTTCCCAGAATGCACCCAGACAACCACCTACTTAGACTACTTCTAACCTCTTATCAGTGTCAACACTCAAGACAAAGGGCATGGAGGATGTCCAAAGCAAAAACCCAGACCCAAACTTATGCCATGCCATGACTCAGCAAGATACAAAGGCATCAAATGCTATAGTGACAGGTACCCCAAGACTCTTTCAAACTTAGTTTAATTAAAATTATACAATCTTATATGTTGAAAGTTATGATTGATAGGAATAGTAGAACATCAGTTATGATAGGTCTTATCGAGTAGCATCTGCACATACTTGTGTTTTATTTGATCTGAGGCTACCTGATCTTTATTTCATCTAAATTTTGTTAGAAAGGCTGGCATTGTACCTGTGCCCATATTATACTTTAAGCATTGATAATCATGATCTTATGTCTGATTTGATGGTTTTGGAGATGAGTGACTTTGATGTCATACAGATGGATTGGCTTGCCTCATATCATGCCATGATGGACTGCTTCAGGAAGAGGATGACTATCTAAATTTCAAGATAGGCACCATTTAGCTTCTCTGGTAGCGGAGTGAATATCCTTATTAGAGTTATGTCATTCATGCAAGCTTGCAGAATGTTAAGGAAGGGTTGTGTAAGGTACTTGGCTAGTGTCTTAGATAATCAATAGGAGTTAAAGCTAGAATATATTCCAATAGTGAGAGAGTTTTTTAATGTATTTTTAGAGGATCTATTGAGACTGCCTTTAGATAGGAGACAAAGTTCTCAATGTTAAATGTATATCTTAGACGCCAATCAGACCAATACATTATATTTCTCTAGGATATAATTTTATACTTAACTCATTTATTCATTAATAAAATTGGATAATTTCTATTCCATTCTTATGTTATGTGTCTTTGAATCATCTAAAAAATTAATAAGATGATGACACAAATTTTTAAGAGTGGAAAAGTTGAGGCATGTATCATCGGTGGTTAAAATTTAAATTGCTCCCGATCGATGGATCATCATGAGAATAGTGATTGATTCGATAAGATTGGTGCATAGATCTAGATAGATGAGTCTTGAGTCTATAGTATAAAAATACTAAAGTAAGAGTGCAGATAGTTGTTAGAGAACATAGGTACCGAATGCGACCCATACGAGAAGTCACTTGAATGTCTACTCACTCGTCAGTAACATTTTCAATGATATAGTAGTATGAGTAGTTCTTTAACCTGTGGCATCCCGATTATTCATAGTGAGATAGCTATAGCTTGATTGCACATTCACTTGATCTTCTAGTCATATGGATCCTTGCGATGAATGTTGGCTATAGTAGTTAGAAAATATGTCTTAAAGCCAATGACTTATTTTAAACAATTGGTATATATGAATTATTTATCAATGAATAAAAGTTATTTTGGCAAGTTTATCATATGTACATATTTTCTATAGAACTCTCAATTTTATGATGAAATTTTAAACTATAATATAATCGATAAAGAAAGATTTATCGAATAGTTCTTAAATATATTCGCAACTAAATGATACGTCATTAAGAATAATGATGTTTATCGAGTATAGGTTATTGTGTGCCATATAGATTGATTGTCCTTGTAATCAAGGAGTGTGGAGACACTGATATGGCAAACAGGTGAGATATAGGAATATATCATCATAGAATAAGTGACTCATCTACTGAGCGCTCTGCTGTCAAGAGCAGCTTGCGAAGTGTATAGGCATAAGTATCCCTTGGACTTGAGATCACTATAGTGACTTATAAGCAATTCACTGTGCTTTGGTATCAGACTATCTATATTTTTAATACAATGACGAAAGGCTACTGAGTACAGTCAAGTATTTGAGAAGTCGGTGTGTGAATCAAATAAATTGACCCTTTTAGATTACAGGAGACAATGCATCACTATATTTAATTAGTAAAGCCTTAGCTAAGATAATCCATGTAATAGATTTGAAAGGTTGAAATATAATAGGATGACTCATCCAGGGTTGATAGTTAAACCCTAGGTCGTCCTGAATATTCAGGATCAAAGGGATGAATTATGTGATAACCATATGCATAAGTTTTGAATATTATCTTATAAATATTTGACCTATCCAGACATCGAAAATTATTCTAGATGGTAACTTCGATTAGTAGAGAAAATAGTTCCTATACTACCGGCTTGTGTTCAAACTTATAGAGTCACACACAAAGTCAAGCAATATAGAAAAGAATTGATCTAACACCTATATATTCAATTGAAAAGTATGTGACTTGATTGAACAAATAGATTAGCTTAATTGGGAATTAAGTTAAGAATCATATGAGATTAAACAATTGACTATGTCTAACTAGCACTGGACATAAGGTGCAGGTTGAATTAATGTGCTGATTATTTTAGATTAGATTTAATTAATTTAATTTAATTGGATTGAAAATCCAAGTTAGACTTAGATCTGAATCCTAATCAGATTGGGATTGACAGTCTATTCGAATTTGATTCGAATCAGGTTTGAATTGAATTCAAATTGAGCCTAATTTGGATTAGATCCTTAGAGTTTCAAATATCTAGGATTCTCTCTCATCATGGCCAACCAAGAGAAGGAGGGGGTGCTAGTTTTCTGCCCCTCCTCTTGTGTGCGTGCATGAGGATGTGAGGATGCCAAGATTGGCGTCAATCCTATCTCATCCAAGTTTCCTTCTTGGATAAGGTTGGAACTCATTCAAATTAGATTTGAATTAGGAGTCCTAACCCTATGGGTCATCATGTGGGCATCATCTATAAATAGGGAAGACCTCTAACTATTGGGGCATCACAATCTGATCTTTGTGTGACAAGAAAAGAGAGAGCACAGTGAGAAGAGAGGTGCTGTGCGACAAAGAGAAGGAGGGCATCTTCCTATAGGCGTGGGTCTTCTTGGTGCTGATTTTTCTAGCATGAAAACTCCCTTCTAGGCCTTTCTAAGATGAGTGACAGATCTTCTTCCTCTCCCTTGCTGCCCTTTAGAAGGTGTGACATCTCGAGGCTTCATCCCTCTTTCCTGCGGTGCTTGGCGTGCGTGCAAAGTAGAGGGTCTGTATCTTCAAAACTCGTAAGACATCAGATTCAAGTAACCCCCTAAGAATTTTGATTCTTATTCCACTATATACTAGGTAATGTATAAATGTTATAAAGTTTTAGAATAAAAAATTTTTCAGATGCACCACAGTGATCCGATATTGATCGAATTTTTTTATTCAACTGATATCAGAGCTACGTTGATAATATGAATGCATAGATAATTTATTTTGTTGAGATTATATATGGTATGTAATCAGATTCTTATGTTAGATATTGAATCTAATTTAGATTTATTATCTAAATTTTTTTGATCTAGTTTTGATCAGATTCGAGATCCTAATCAATTGTTGGTTATGGTTTATTATAAATTTGTTATAACAAATTTTTTTATATTATAGATTTTTGTTGGAATAACAATCTATTTATGATCTATTTTTAAATTAATTTTTAAAAAATTTTTTATGAAGTATTTTAGGTTGGAAGTTAGACTTAATTAAGATCTGAATTGAATATGTTTTGACAGATTTTCAAATCTGATTTTAGATAAAATTTTGCGCAATATAAAAATAAGTTTAACCAAAATTTTTATTTCTACACATTCATATGTGTATTTGAATAGTTTTCGATGTGATTTCAGATTTGAATTAATTATTTTATATGCGATAAAAATATAAGTTCAGATCTGAAACATTATATGATGATGTGATGTAATTAGATTAGACGTATAATATGTATGATATGATCATATTCATATGAGTGCATGCTTGAACTTTTGTTCATTGCATATGTGGATGTAATTAATTTTATAAATTAGATTTTTAATCTTACTAGCTCCGTACTCAAATTGAAATTATCACCAGGCTGTCCAGTTATAAGAAGAAGCAAGGATTAAAGTTTTTTTTTAACCATTTGACGGGTTCTCTTATGATGAGTAGGAGTGCCGCTATGATCAAGTCCCATGAAGAAACATAGTAAAAAAATTTAAATTATTTAATCATAATATATTTAAATTATATCTAAAGTAATTTATGATTAATTATAATTTAGTAAATAAATTCAGATATAAAATTAGATTTTAAGATCTAAATTGTATGTTGCATATAATGTAATATGTAGAGATCTAAATGTTTCTATGATACATATGATGTATAGATCAAATTTAAATCAAATTTATACATTTTTAATTGTTAAATATAGATCTAAAATTAAATTTTAAGATCTAAAAATCATGACATATGATGTATGCTTCACATGAAATTCTGGTAAAATAGTTTTACAGACTAAAACACACATTTCATACACTTAATTTGAAATTAAGTTCAAAAGATCTAGATTTGAGAATTGAAGATGTTAAGACACTTTATAAATCGATGGACAATGAGTTACATGAATCAGATCTTCTAACTGCGTTAGACCTAGGATTAGAATAATATAGATTAATTAGAGAAATTGATTAAATCTAATCAAAAATTGAATTAGATTAGGTCAGAATTTTCTAAATCAATATCAATAATTGTAGCTTGATCAAGTTCATATTTTGACTATACCAAATGGATATGATTGTGGCTTAGTGGTTTAGTTCGAGTTTTTGGCTAATTGAATCAAACTAATCGATCAATTGATATCTAAGATAAGTATGGCAACTCAATCAGTGATTTTTAGTTGACAATCCATTTACCTAGCTATTTCGATGGTATCTAAGATAAGCCGAGGTAGACTCTTCTACCGATCTCACTTACCAAACCAATTTGGTAGATTATATTTTGATTAGATCACTGATTGATTTAAGTTAACCAATGCCATTAAGGTAAATCAGTTTGATTGATTTAAGTGTCTCTGGATCAGCTTGTCTTTGGTCCTCTTCATGACTTGATGAAGTCAGTGGGAGGATTTATGACTTATAAATTAATTTCTTCACTTATTATCAAATTATTAAATCAAATTCTCTAAATTATTAGATTCTTAAAATAATACAGTTATAGGGATAACTAGTTCATAGCCTCCCATTAAGGTGTATGATAATTTGCCTAATAAATTAAATAAGCATTGGAGGTGCCACAGGCCTGGTGTTTATTGGATAGAATTATCATTCATCATATGACCATCTTGTTGTGTCTTTCAGATCAATAGTCAAGTTGGCCGAGCTACACTCAGATCTGGGCATTCGTTTGTTGGATATACTTAGTGTAGTCATATTAATGGTTGGATCTAACTAGGATTTTTAGTGAAGGCACCACACGCCTGCTGAAGAAAAGTCTGGGGCAAAATCTAATTGCTAGAAATTATTTAAAAAATAATTGATTAAGAACCTACCTATAGATGCACTAGGATTGGCCGAGCTACACTCGGATCAGAATGTAGTCTGTGTGGATTATAGTATCCGCTAAGGGATTCATGTTGTTATCTCCCTAAGTGATTTTGATGATGACCAATATTGAAGCACACAATTACTAATATTTCTTTTAAGTATTGAAAAAATTGGAAGAAAGCAAGCTCTTTGATCAAAATAAAGAAGAAATCAAGTTTGGAGGGGTTTGGCTCAAGAAAATTAGTTTGGACAAGTCGAGCCGACTCTGTCAGCAACCAAGCTGACTCTGGCACGATATGGGTTCAACAATTTGGCCTGACATATAGCCGAGCTGACTCAAAGTGGATTCGAGCCAGCTCTCTCAGGGTGATGAAAGGCTATTTCTTTGATCCTGAGAGCCGAGCCAGCCCGAAGACTATCTGAGCCAGCTCTATTAGAAAATAGAAAGTCGATCTCTGATAGATGTTGTTGAGCCAGCTTGAAGATCAATCCGAGCTAGCTCTCTCAGTCAAACAAAAGGCATGATTCTTGAAAATTACTGATCAAGCCGACTCAAAATCAATCCGAGCCAACTCAAAGATGTCTAACAGCCTCAATGGCTAGTTTTCAGATGCAATTTTTTTGACCTGTCAAAGCCTCCAACGGCTAGTTTTCCACCCCTAACAGTTAGAAATGACTAGTTATGAGCTCTACTTACTTTAAACTTGGTGGGAATGCTCAAAATATTAAAAAAAAGAAAGAAGAGTATTTAAAATTAAACTGTTCCATTGAAAAAGAAAGAATTTTTTGAATTTCAAGCATTCAAGAAAGCTCCTCCACTCTCATCCAAATTTTTCTTGATTCTTTGAGAGCATTAAAGAGCCATTGAAAAGCATTAATTCTAAGCATTCAAGAAGACAACAACTAAGCTACATCGACAATAAAACCTGCTCAACAAAGGAGCTATATTTATTATAACCTTTTTGTTTCTCACTATTTACTGTAATTAGTTTTAGTAGGGGCTGAAACTCCCTACTGAAACTAGGGGAAAGGTTCAATCCACCCCTGAAATAAGATTGTGTGGCCTTCGTTAAGGCGTCTAAAGATTGTGGTTGGCAAACCAAAGGGAAAACCAACTGAGTTATGGATAGTGAGCTCGGTTAAAACTATCCAACTGTAATCTTAAAGGATTATAGTAAAATTTTCAAGAATCTTACTTGGGAGAAGATGTAAGTGCTAGGTGTGCACTGAACCACTATAAAATCTTCTTGTCCTTATGTGTGTGTTTGCTTTCTTCATTCTTCCATTCATACATTGCATCTACTATACAATTACATTAAAGAATAATAATTAATTCAGCATATACTTATTTTAAGTTTTAAAAACTCAATTCACACCCCCCCCTCTTGGGTTGTTTGTCTGGATAACAATTGATATCAAAGCTAGGTACTCTAATATTACTTGTTGACCTAATCGTCTTGAGCTGAAGTTCATGGCAATCCAACTAGGAGAATCACTTGCCGAGGCGCAATCTATTAATAGGCCACTGCTCTTCAATGGATTGAATTATATCTATGAAAAAGCTCACATGTGCATTTTCATACAAGTATTAGACTGTGACATGTGGAATATAATCATCAATAGCCTGCACATACCGATAATCATTGTAGATGGCATTCCTTCACCCAAGCCTGAAAAGGATTGTGATGAAATGGATAAGAAAATGCTCAATTGAGTGCCAAGGCAATGAATGTCCTCTATTATGCCCTTGATGCAAATGAGTTCAATTGAATTTCCACATGCAATTCTGTAAAAGAATATGCTTACTCACCAATATGAATTGTTTAAGATGGATCCTACTGAATCTATTACTAGTATGTTTACTAGATTTACTAATATTATTAATAGACTTAAGAGCTTAAATGAAGTCTATACTAATAGTGAATTAGTAAGAAAAATTCTCAAGTCTTTATCCAGAACGTAGGAGGCAAAAATCATAGCTATCCAAGAGGCAAAGGACTTGAATAAGCTACCACTTGAGGAGCTTATTGGATTGCTAATAACACATGAGTTGGCGATGGGGTAGCATATAGAAGAGGAAAGCCGAAAGAAGAAAATAATAGCTTTAAAGTCCACTGCAGCTGAAGAAAATGAAGGGCAATCCACCAAAGATGATGATGAGGAGGATATGGCCCTACTGATAAAAAAATTTAAGAAATTCATAGGAAGGAGAAGACAAGACTTTAGAAAAAAAATCTATCCAAGGGTGAGCCAAGAAGGAAAACAGAAAGGAAAAAAAAGAGTCACCTTTGTGCTATGAATGCAAAAGATCTGGTCACTTTAAAGCCGACTGTCCAACATTGAAGAAGACATTCAAAAGAAGCAAGAAAAGATAATGGTTGTGAGATAGAGCGACGGTGATGAGTCGGATTTAGATGAAGAGACCTAAAATGAAGCCAACTTGTGCTTCATGGCACAAGAGGGTGAGGTAAATATTAGAAATCTAGGTAGGCAGCATGTACAAGAGGCATCAAGGAATAATTGTCAGGTAGTTGGGGCGCCAACTCTTGGTGCGAGTTGGCACCCCATAAAAGGATCTCTAGCCATAAGAGATGGGGCATGGACCCACTCTCTCTCCTCCACACCATGACACATAAGAGGGTGGGCCCTCAAAGATTTGGCACCCAAAATTTTTCAAAAAGAAAGTAAGTGTCACCCAATCTTCCATCTATTCCACATGCACACTTAGAGATAATCAGGAGATAAAGAAGAGATAATGTTAGGATAATTATGCCAACTAATTGACTTAATCAAATTTTTTTGGACTCATAATTAAGAGCCCAACTAAATCCAAATAGATTTAGATTAGGTTCAAGGCTATAAACTTGATTGAATCGAAGTCTCGAGAAGAATTAAGTTTAATCATGTGCTAGCATGGTTCTCATAAACCTAATAGGATTTCAATAAATTCTAACCCAATAGAACTTCATAAGTCCAATTGGCAAATTCGAGATTAAATCTCTTAATATGTGACCCCATAGGTTCCATTCTATCTGGTAGTGAGATATATTGCGTTTTCTATCACAATATCATCAAAACTCTTTTCGATGGATTAGAATATTTCTAATTCTACCCTTTGAGGGCTATCGATCATCAAGATGATATCCGATTAATGTCACAATCCATCAATAACACCTAGCAGTATGTAATGACAACCTAATAGAATGAAAGTACGAACTTTTAGATGCAGTTATCGTATAATTCAATCTTTCTATCATGAGTTCCGACTTGATGGAGGTCATGGAGAGCTCGTAAGACCCCATTGTGAGTCATATGCTAAATTGGCTCAGCTCGAGTTCATTTATGAATCCTATGAATTTTTTTTTAGTATTCACACTTGCTTTGATCAAAAACTTTCTGAACTCAGTCTCATAAATCGCATAGGACTTCTCCTTTTCTACCAAGGTCAATAGATCTCATCTAGGTGCATCCTACTCCAAACATCGAATTTGAACCTACTGAAGCTGACATACACAGCAAGGATCCTGTTGGTGTAGAATTCCATCGATGCTGGAGAAGCTGGAGTCAAGGGGATCACGGCCGCCGTCGGGACCTGCAAGGGAAGTCTAAATCGGAGTTGGGGGTGCTCCAGCAAGACCTCCGACGTTCAAGTCAGTACTCTGCTTCAACAGGAATGGAGCACTCGAATGGGATTTTAACAGAATTTAGAGATAGTATTTTGAGCTTATCGAAGAACGTATCTGGGGGGGTCTCTTTTATAGACGAGAGAGCGTAACTGATTGACAGCGACGTCTGTAACCACTTGGTAGTGGGCCGTTCGGGGCCACATGGAGTTTGTTACGGAGAGTAGTGGTGTCCGTTGTCGTGGCTTGCCAGAGAGTGGTGGGGCCACGTAGAGTTTGTTACGGAGAGTAGTGGTGTTCGTTGTCGCGACTTGCTGGGAGTTCAGGCTGGACGGCTGAAGCTCGATTGAGGCGTCTGGTGAGGCGAGGTAGCTCTCTGTCTAAGAGAAGCTTGGATATTTTCAAGGTTGCTGATGGGTTAACTGTGGTCGGTGCCTTAGGCGATGATGCTGCAGACGAAGGTCGTCTACTGCAGAAGCTCGATTGGAGACTCTCTATTGGAGAAGTTCGATTGGTATCCGATTGCTAGAGAAGTTCATCAGGAATTCGGAAAGCGTTATAGAAGGTTGTCCAATAGAAGAGTCCGAAAGGTGTTGTGGGAGCTCGTCCGCCGGAGGAGCTCGGCTGGCACCCGTAGAAGGCCGATGGCTTGGAGAGGTACAGAAGACACCGGAGGTAGTCGGTCGTCGTAGAATTCATCTGCTGGAGCCCGTCCGTTGTGGAAGTTCATCTAGAATCCATCTACTGTAGAAGTTCAGACGAAGTCCGATTCTTATAGGAGTCCGGAGGGAGGCCGCTTGCTGTAGAAGCTCGGACGGAGACCGGCTGCCGTAGAAGCCCGAATGGAGGTCGCTTACTGTAGAAGCTCGGATGGAGATCGATTACCGTGGAAGCCCAGATGGAGGTCACTTACTATAGAAGTCCTACTGCTGGGGGGGCCCGGATCTTGACGAAGTCCGAAAGAAGCTCGGAGCAAAGTCGATCGTGACAGGCGAAAGTCTGGAAGAGGTTCGGATAATAGTCAATCGCTGTAGAAGATCGACTAATAGTGGAGCCCAGAGAGCATTTGGAGCAGTCCGATCGATGATTGAAGGAGCTTATCATTGGAGAAGTCCGGAGGGTATGGTAGGAGTTCGTCCATCAGAGGAATCTGGGGGATACTGTGGAAGCTCGGCTGTTGGAGGAGTCCTGAAGGATGTCGCACAAGGTCGAAAGTCGGAAGAGTCTTGGGAGGGTCGGAATCCCACGAACTTTGGCTGGGGGTATTTTATATCCAACACCAGTCCCTCTACTTTCGAGTTCGAGTTTCGAGTGAAGGATGTACAGAGAAATTTTCATAACCAAAGTTGCTCCCTCGATTTCCGTACGCGATCTTTCTCAGATATTTTGGTATTTGGCATGCTGGTGCTGGAGTCTTTTCGAATCGAGGCGATCCAAAGAGATTTTTCAGAATTCGTGCTGGAGCGTTGTCCTAGATACTATGCAATAATAATTCTGTCAGTCGTTAGCCGTCTTCCATGATGAGAGAGACACGCAGCGATCATAGGTCGGCCAAAGGAGATTCGTAACCATTATTGCGCTGGATCCTGGGGTCTATTTAAACCCGTCCTCCTCTTTCAGGGGTCTCACTTTGCCTGAGAGAATCCCTCGATCTCCTCTTCTTCCCCGAGAGCTTCATCCCCTTTAGCATCCTTCGCGGCCTTAGACGCCCTTCGGGTCGACTTCCATCACCTTTGCCGCCCTTCTGCACCTTTTGGATCAGCCTAGGTTAGTTCCGAAACTCTTCATTCTCTTGTCATTTTTTATTTTTCTTCTTCGTATTTCATTCGTTTAGTTTTCCCGAGAGTTTGTTTGCTATTTTTTTCGATTTTTTCGAGATTTTTTGGGGCTTTCATTAGATCCAAAATGTCTTCCAGTATTTCCTCCTCTAGCGGTTCTAGGAGTTCGTCAGTCCCAGTCCTCCAAAGTTCTTGTACCATAGATGAACCCGTAGTTAGGATCGAACCTCATCCGGTCTTTGCACCGGACACTTTCCCAGCTCTTTGACTTCGGACGAACTCTCGCTGATTAGGATTCAGTATGGAGTTCCTCCGGAGTATGAGTTGGAGCTTCCCGAGCCAACTGATCGGGCTAGCGCCCCTCCTCCCGACCGCTTCTATTTATACCAAGAGGCCTTTCGCGTCGGACTTCGACTTCCACTTCTGCCCTTTGTCGTTGCTCTCTTTCATTTTTTAATATTTTTCTAGTTTCAGTAGCACCGAACTCCTTTAGATTTTTGATAGAATTTCTTCCCTTTGTCATATAGTTGAAGTTCAGCCAATCCTTTCTTTATTTAGAAATTTCTATACCTTTAAATGTCACCCTTCGGCAAAAGACTGATGGTACTTTTTCCCCCAGTTCGTAGAAAGGGGTTGCTGAAAGGTACCCCCTCTTCTATTCACAACTGGAAGAAGAAGTACTTCTACGTCCGATGCCCGACCTTGAGGCTGGGGCTGCCCCCTGGGGCTCCCTGAGGGACTGAGTTCGTCGGACTTCTAGCCTGGG
>KE506364.1:182353-194013 GCA_000441515.1 Elaeis oleifera
CACTTGGTTTATCCAATAAACCATTGGACTTGATCTAATCAAATCCAAACTAAATCTAATTAAATTATATTTAATTAGACTTAATCTCAGTCCATTGACTTAATCAAATTAAACCAATTAGCAATCGAATTGCTAATCGATCCTCCTGCAATACTTGCACTAGGTTAAATGTTAATCGTATTGATCATTTAACCCTAGAACGATTCTTAATCGTTGATCAACCATCCGATCGGATCGTGAACTCTAATGTGTGTAACCTCATAGGTTCAAACCTAAGTCGGTAGTATAGAAATAAATTTTATACCAATCAAAGTGACCATCTAGCAATGGTACCCGACGATCGGATAGGTCGAATGTGTAGAACAACATCCTTAGAACCCATGTAGATATAGTTTCTATATAATTCATCCCCTTGACCAAAATGATCATAGGAGACCTCAGAGTTCAACTGTCAATGCTGATCAGGTTGTCCACATTGTATTTCAAAATATCAAATCCATCTGATGGATTATCCTGGCCAAGGTTTTGCTAAATTGAAATACAACGACTCATTCTTCTCTAACTTTTGGAGTGGTCAATCCCATCTCGATCACACTCTGACTTCGCAAGTACTTGACTATGTCCAAAAGCCTTCCATCACTGAATTAAAAATTCAGTTAGTCCAATATCAAAGCACAGTGAGTTGCTTGCAAGTCACTGAGGCGATCTCAGGTCTAAGGACACTCATACCTATATCCCATCAGAGACATTCTCGACAGCAGAATGCTCTGGAGTTGGTCACATTCAATAATGATGTACCCTTATATCTCACCTATGTGTCATACCAGTGTCTCCATACTCTTTGGTTAAGAGGATAACCAACCCATATGGCCTACAGTGACCTATGCTCGATAGAAGCTGTCGTCCTTATTAACAGCTTATCATTTGGTCGTGAACAATTTTAAGGACTAATCGATAAATCCTCTCTTTATAGAACTTAAATAGTCCTAAGGACTTCATCATAACAACGGAGTTCCTCTCTTTATAGAACTTAAATAGTCCTAAGGACTTCATCATAACAACGGAGTTCATTAGAAGATGAAAACTTATGATGAAAATATCAAAAATATATTTATTATTAACAAATCAATTACAATACTTGGTTGCTCAACCGTCAATAGCTTGACGATTAGTTTTGGGACATATTTCCAACACTTCCATCCAATTTTTTTTGATTCCTTGAGAGCATTGAAGAACCAATGAAGAGCATTAATTCTAAGCATTCAAGAAGACAACAATTGAACTACATCAACAATAAAATCTACTCAACCAAGGAGCTGTATTTGTTGTAACTTTTTTGTTTCTTATTGTTTACTATAATTAGTTTTAGTAGGGACTGAAACTAAGGAAAAGTTCAATCCACTCCTGAAATTGGATTGTGTGGCCTTGGTTAAGGTGTGTAAAGGTTGTGGTTGGTGAACCAAAAAAAATCAACTGAGTTTGTAGATAGTGAGCCTGGTTAAAACTATCCAGCTGTAATCTTGAATGATTATAGTGAAATTTCAAGAATCTTACTTGAGAAGTGGATGTAGGTGCTGGGTGAGCATGAACCACTATAAAATCATCTTATCCTTGTGTGTATGCTTGCTTTCTTCATTCTTCCATTCATACATTACATCTGCTGCACAATTACATTAGAGGTATAATAGTTAATTCAGTATATACTTCTTTTAAGTTTAAAATTAATTCACCCTCCCCGTCTTAGGTTATTTGTCTGGGCAACAAATGTAAGTCCTCAAATTGGAGGAAGAAGCTACTAATTCATAGAAATAGTGAAAAATCTTTAGATTAAAGTCCATATCTTTAGGATTAAATAATTCATATACTAAAAGGCTTTTGATTTTTTTTTCAATAATGGTCAATACACTATCGCTTCGATCGTTGTTAGATAGTGACAAGCTTATCGAACCAAACTTCGATAGTTAGTATCGAAAGTTAAAGATCATTCTGGAGCACAAGAAGATCCTGTACGTGCTTATGGATCTAGTACTTAAAGAACCTACTACCAACGCATCCCGTGCGATGAGAGATACTTATTTGAAGTGGCTTAATGGCCGCATAACTGTATGTTGTATTATGAGGACAGCCATGAACAATGAACTTAGCCGTAAGTTTGAAGATGCACAATCAGAGTTAATGATTCAAATATTGAATGAGTCCTTCAGCACCCCAAAAGATGCGAAGAGACATAAAACCTCCTATGTTGTATTTAATGTCCTTATGTGAGAAGGGATGTCAATCACTGATCATGTATTGTATATGATCGAGCAGATTGAATAGCAAACTTGATTTTTATTACATTAATAGCTAGGCAAGGATGCTATCCAGAACTCGCTACCAAAATTTACCTACTATTTTTGAGTCATTATAGAATGACCAAGCTTGCAGTGAATTATCATGGTTTGCTAGGATTGTTGCAGACATTCAAGAAGGATCATCAGCTCCAGAAGGAGTCAGTACATGTAGTGGGAGGTTAATCAGTAGGTCGTCGATTTTCTAACAAAAAAAGAAGAAAAGGTACAAAAGAGTTATGCCATCGATCCAAAGCTGAAGCAGAGCAAAAAATTGAAAGTCGACAAGAGCCAGACAGAATTCTTCTTTTGCAATAAGCTAGATCATTAGAAGAGAAACTGTCCTATATATATAGCTTCTATTGACCCAAACAGACCAAAGAAGAGAAACAAGCAATCAGTTGCTACACAAGGTACTTATATGATAGCTCTTTATAATTTTTTGTCTGTGATACTACTATCTGGATATTGGATATCGAAAGTCCAACTAATATTTATAATTTATTGTAGGAACTACAAGTCAGTAGGAAGTTTAGAGAAGGCAAGCAGTTTTGAATGTTGGAGATGGAAGTCTTGCTCCAGTTCTAGCTTTAGAAACTATGCAGCTTATTTTTGAGTCTAATAGCATCATGTTAGATGAGTGTCATTATTATCCTTCTTTTATGATGAATATTATCTTTGTAGGTCTTTTGGCTAAACTTGATTTTAAATTTTAATAAAGGATGATTTTGTGATATCATTATGAATGATATTAAAATCATGCGAGAACAATTGAAACATGGCATATACCTCATATCACAATCTGTTAGTAAAATGTACACATCGAACAAATACCCTAAAATAGATAATATCAATGATACATACCTTTGGCATTGTAGGCTAGGTCATGTAAACAAGAACAAGATGACAGGTTGACCAAAGAGGGTATCCTCGAAATTAATGATTATGAATCATTACCAACCTATAAATCTTGTTTCTTGATAAGATGACCAATTCACCTTTCAAGAAAAAGATGAGTGAACCAGTGATATTCTTGGTTTAGTACATTGTGATATATGTGGATCTACGAACATAAGCGCCAGAGGAGGATACTATTGCTTCATTATATTTACTGACGATCTATCGAGGTATGGGTATATCTACCTTATGAAACAAATCTGAATCATTTGAAATATTTAAATGATTTATAGTGAAATAGAAAATAAACTATGAAGAGTATTAAGACTCTTTGGTCAGATCGAGGAGGTGAATATCTCACCAGTGATTTTCTGACATATCTAGAGGAGAATGGAATTCTCTCATAATAGACCCACATAGAACACCACAACATAATGGGATATCTAAAAGGAAGAACCAAACACTGTTAGATATGGTTCGATCCATGATGAGCTTTACGACTCTACCAATCTTCTTTTGGAGATATACTCTTAATATTGTCTGCTATATATTGAATAAGATCCCTAGCAAGTCTCTCAGTAAAACACCATATGAGATATGGATAGGACGTAAGTTGGTACTCTCATATCTTAGGATTTGGAGATGTCCAACTTATATCAAATGTTTAAAGACAGACAAGCTTGGATTTAGGTCAGATAAATGCTTATTTGTAGGATATCCTAAAGAAATGAAAGGATGTTATTCTACCTCACTGAAGAGCAAAAGGTGTTCGTCAGCAATAGAGCAGTCTTTTTAAAAGGAGCGTTCTTTAATGAAGAACTAATGCTACTAAAATCGAACTTAATAAAGTTCATGAGGTAGAAAACTAGTACATACAGAATTTGATTTAATTGAAAAACTAAATCTGGAGCCTATAGAGGCATCATTGAGGAGATCCGATAGAGTACTGAGTCAACTAGATAGATACTATGATTTTTGATCCAAGATGGTGATCCTGTCGAACTAGATGAGAATGATGAGGATCCGATCACCTATATGGGTGCCATGCAAAAGTCTGACTTTAAGAAATGACTTGATGCTATGAAATCGAGATGGAATCCATAGAGATCAATGGTGTATGGATACTTGTTGATCTACCCAAAGGGATTAAAATCATAGGGTGTAAGTGGATTTTCAAGAGAAAAGAGGAGCAGATGGAAAGATAGAGACCTATAAAGCCTGTATAGTTGTCAAAGGATATCATCAATGTTATGGTATTGACTATGATGAGACGTTCTCTCCTATAGCAATGCTCAAATTCATCTGGATTATGCTTACAATAGCAGCATACTTAAATTATGAGATCTGACAAATAGATGTCAAAATCGCTTTTCTTATCAGAGAGTTAAAAGAAAAGGTGTATATGATACAACCTGAAGAGTTTACATTCATAACAAATCAAAAGTGTGGAAGCTAAACAGATTCATCTATAGAGTAAAGCAAGCATCTAGGAGTTAGAACATATATTTTGATAAGACGATCAAAACATTTGGCTTCATTAGGAATGGAGAAGAGCCTTATGTCTACAAATGAGCTAACAATTCTATAGTCATCTTTCTTATACTGTATGTAGATGATATATTCTCAATAGAAGATGATATCCCAGCTTTGTAAAATGTAAAGCTGTGGCTATCATCACAGTTCTCCATAAAGAATTTGGGAGAAGCATCCTATATCCTAAGAATGAAGATCTATAGAGATAGATCTAAAAGGTTGCTTGGATTATCGCAATCCATGTATATGATACTATGTTGAAACAGTTCAATATGGAGAATTTTAAAAAGAGCTATTTGTCGATAGGCTATGAAATTACTCTCTCAAAAAAAGATTATCCGATAACCCCTCAAGTGAGAGATCACATGAGTAGAATCCCATATGCTTCAGCAGTAGAATCTATCATATATCCCATGATATGTATGAGGTCGGATGTGGCCTATTCACTAGGGATAGTGAGTAAATATTAGTCTGATCCAGATGAGAACCATTGAAAGGTTGTGAAGATAATCCTTAAGTATTTAAGAAATACTAATAATCAATGACTTATCTATGGAGAACTAACTTAAAATTAATGAGATATACTGACTTCAATTTTCAGTCAGATCATGCTGATAGCAAAAGTATGTCAGACTTTGTGTTCACCTTGAATGGAGGAGCGATATGCTGGAAGAATTTCAAACAACACATGGTAGCTGACTCAGTGTGCAAAGTGGAATACATTGCAGCATCCAATGCTGCAAAAGAGGCTGTTTGGTTAAAAAAATTTATTACTAAACTTGGGGTGGTTCCAAGCATTGATGGTCTAGTTTTACTATATTGTGATAGTACTGGAGCCATAGCACAAGCAAAGGAGCCCAAGTCCCATCATAGAACCAAGCATATTCTATGATGCTATCATCTTGTCTATGAGATCGTGGATCGAGATAACATCGAGCTGTAGAAGATTAATAGAAAAAAAAATCTGACCAACCCTTCACTAAAGCTCTTGGGATCAAAGAGTTCAATGATCACAAGTGAAAGATGGGTATAAGATACTACCCGATTGGCTTTAATCCAAGAAGAAGTTATTAGAAATATATCCTAAAGTCAATTAGCTTATTATAAATAATTGGACTCTTATATATGAATTATTTATCAATGAATAAAAGTTACTTTAGAAAATTCATCATATGTACATCTTCCCTATAAAACTCTCAATTTTATGATGAAGTCCTTAGAACTATAATATAATCAATAAAGAAGAATTTATCGAATAGTTCTTAAATATGTTTACAATCAAATGATACATCATTAAAAGGATGATGATGTTTATCGAATTTAGGTCATTGTATGCTATATAGGTTGGTTGTCCTCGTAATCAAGAAGTATGGAGATACTAGTACGATATACAGATGAGGTGTAGGAGTACATTATCATAGAATAAGTGACTTACCTTCTGAGTGCTTTGCTATCAAGAATAGCTCACGAAGTGTATGGACATAAGTATCTCTCTGATCTGAGATCACCATAGTGACTTACAAGTAACTCATTGTGCTTTGATACCAAACTATCTATATTTTTAATGCAGTGACGGAAGGCTACTGGATACAGTTAAGTACTTGTGAAGTCTGTGTATGGGTCAAGATGAGATTGACCTCTCTGGATTATAGAAAATAATGCATCACTGTATTTTGATTTAGTAAAGCCTTGGTCAGGATAATCTATATGATAGATTTGAAAGGTTAAAATATAATGTGGATGACTCATTCAGGGTTGACAGTTAAATCCTAGGTCATCCTGAGCATTCAGGATCAAAAGGATGAATTATGTGGTAATCATATGCATAAGTTTTTGAATATTATCTTATAAATATTTGACCTATCTGGATATCAGAAATCATTGCTAGATGGTACTTTTGATTAGTACAAAAATAGTTCCTATATTATCGGCTTAGTATTCGAATCTATGGAGTCATGCACAAAGTCAAGCAACGTAGGAAACAATTGATCTAATGTCTATATGTTTAATTTAGAAGTATGTGATGTAATTGAACAAATAGATTAGCTTAATTGAAAATTAATTAAGGATCATATGAGATTAAATCATTGACTATGTCTAGCTAGTACTGAATATGAGTTGTAGGTTTAATTCTAGAGATGAACATTATTTGATCTATGATCCAAGAGATTCATAAGAGATTGAATTAAGGTGCAAATTATTTTAGATTCGATCTGTTTTAATTTAATTTAATTGGTTGAAAATCTAAGTTAGACTTAGATTTGAATCCTAATCAGATTGGGAATGATAGCCTATTCGAATTTGGTTCAAATCATGTTCGAATTGGATCCGAATTGAGCCTAATTTGGATTAGATCCTTAAAGCCCCAAATACCTGAGGTTCTCTTTCATCATGGTTGACCAATAGAAGGAGGGGGTGCTGGTTTTCCGCCCTCCTCTTGTGTGCATGCATGAGGATGTGAGGATGCCAAGATCGGCGTCAATCCTATCTCATCCGGATTTTCTTCTTTGATAAGGTTGGAACTCATTCAAATTAGATTTGAATTAGGAGTCCTAACCCTATGGGTCTTCATGTGGGCATCATCTATAAATAAGGGATACCTCTAACCACCAGTGCATCACAATTTGATCTTTATGCGATAAGAAAGAGAGAGCACGATGAGAAGAGAGGTATTGTGCGATAAAGAGAAGGAGAGCATCTTCCTATAGGTGTGGGTCTTCTTGGCACTGATTTTTTTGGCATGAAGACTCCCTTCCAGACCTTCCTAAGGTGGGTGATCAGATCTCCTTTCTCTCCCTTGCTGCCCTTCAGAAGGTGTGACATCCCGAGGCTTCATCCCTCTTTCCCGTGGGACTTGGCATGTGCGCGAAGTAGAGGGTCTGCATCTTTAGATCTTGTGAAGTATCAGATTCAAGTAACCCATGAGGATTTTAATCCTTATTCCACTACATACTAAGTAATTTATAAAGGTTATAAAGTTTTAAATAAAAAATTTTTCAGATGCACCCTGGCAATCTGATCTTGATCAGATTTTTTTCTTCATATAGTAGGTTCATTGTAGGAGTAGGATACGCATCTAAATAGAATTTATCGATCTTAATAATTTAAAGAAGTAGTTCTATGTGATTTATGAAGCTGAATTCTTAAGACCTAGTCACAGCAATATAATTAATGGAAAAGAATTTTTTCATGAGATTTCACGATATGGAATCGAGCATATTGAATCTTACATATGACAAATGATGGAGTTTGATGAATTTTTATTACCTATATCTTGTCACAACTCACAATAGAAGAACTAAATCACATGTTAAGTATATCTAGATATTCAGACTCTAAAATTCTGCTAGATTGCCACTACATACTATTAGGTGTCACTAGTAGATTGTGTGATCCACAAAATTAATTGATTATCAATAATTCTTATTGCATGAGTTAGAATTATTTCAATCTATTAAAAAGAGTTTCAATGATATTTATGATGAAGATTATGATATATCTCACTACCAGACAAGATAGAACCTACGGGGTCACACATAAAAGAAATTTTGACTTGATCAAATAATTGAATTATGAATTCGATTCATGGATGAACCCAATTATCAATTTGATTGATGATTGGATTGAGTTATAAAAGTTACAAGAGAGAACTTACTAAAGATTAGTAAGTTAGAGAAAGAACAATTAGCAATTGTTGCTAAATTAATCATTAATTATTTGATTTGATCATTTAATTAAAGATTGGGCTTAATACAAATTAAGTAAGATTTAATTTAATTCATTTTGCTTACTTAATTTAATTCATTTTGGGTCTAGCTCTAGTCAAATTTGGATCTAACTAAATCTAATTAAATGTAGAATTAGATTAGATTCAAACCAAATTCAATTAGGGTTAGAAATTGAGATCTTAGTTGGGTTGAAATTCTATCTCATCCCATACGCCACCTATCGCCTTTTTGGGTCATGCCCTATGTGATTTTGGCATGAGAAATGAGTCCCTAGCCTTAATTTTTATCTCTTATAATGTTTGAATTTGATTCAAACTTTTAAAATTTGAATTTTCTTCAAAAATCAAAAAGATAGATAGATAGATAAGAGGCGTAGGGTTTGTAAATGAGAGAGGGAGGAAGGGATGAATAGATTTTTCAATCACCCTCTCTTCTCTTCTTCTTGTTGCCCAAGAGGAAGAATCCTTTTCTTTCTCTCCTCTTCCACCCTCTCTATATTAGTCTTCTTCCTAGTTTCCTGAGAAGAAAATAAAGAAGAAGGTGGATTCAGTTTGAAGGAAGAGAGACCTATTAAAAATTTATTCTAAAATCAATCCTTCGATGATTATGCTAATTATAAATGTATATAAATTAATAAATAATAAAATTATTGAATTTTTCATCACAAAGTTACATCTTCTAACAAACTCCTATATTGTGATGTTCTTAGGACTACTTGGATCGATAAAGGAAGATTTATCTCGTAGTCCTTAAATTGGTTTGTGATCAAACGATATGCTATTACTAGGACGATAGCGATATCAAGTGTAGGTCTTTGTATGCTATATACGTTGGTTATCCTCATAACCAAATAGTGTAGAGACATTGGTATGACATACAGATAAGATGTAGGAGTACATCACTACTGAACATGACCAACTGCGGAGTACTCTGCTGTCAAGAGTAGCTCACAAAGGATGTGGGTATAAGTGTCCCTCTGACCTGAGATCACCACGGTGACTTACAAGCAACTCACTATACTTTGATGTCAGACTATCTAAGTTTCTAATTCAGTGATGAAAGATTTTCAAGTGTAGTCAAGTACTTGTCAAGTCGGTATGTGAGTCAAGATGGGATTGACCCCTCTGAATTAATAGGAGTCAATATATCAATGTATATCAATTTAGCAAAATCTGTGTCCGAATAATCTATGTGATGGATTTGAAAGATTGAAATATAATGTAGATGACTTATCTAAGATTGATAATTAAATTCTTGATCATCCTTGAGCATTAAGGTCAAAGGAATGAATTACACAGTAACCATACGTCAATAGATTCTTGAATGTTGCTTTACCATCATTCGACCTATCCAGACATTGGGTCATCATTGCTAGATGGTTACATCGATTGATTCAAAAATTTATTTCTGTACCATTGGTTTAGGTTCGAACCTATCGGATCATACTCAAAAGAAGTTTCTGACTAATCATGTGGCTGATCAATGATTGAGAATTGTTCAAAGGCTTAATCGTCAATTCGATTGATGGTTAACCTTATGTAAAAGTTATAATAAATTTATTTACCAAATATTAGTGAATTAATGAAAGATTAATTAGTAATCAGATTGTTAATTAGCTCAATTTGATTGAGTAAAGAGGATTTGATAAAATCTAATTGAATTATATTCAATTAGGTTTGACCCATTAGGTTATGAGATGACCTAATCGTTAAGGAAGAATTGTCCTTGATTTGATTAGGACTTTGGTTCAATCAATTTTTAATTTGATTAAAATTTGATTAAAAAATTATGAACCTAATTAGATTAAATTTTATATATTTTATTTGGGCTAAACCAAATGTGATTTGGTTTGGATTCAAATAAGGAATCCAAAGTGCATATAGAATTGGACTCTTCCTCCCATGCGCCACCAAGTTTTGGATGCCACATTCCTCACACACAAAATTATTTTATGTGAGATTTCTTCACACCAAAGAAGTCCTCTGTGCTCTCTTTCTTCATGCCAAATCTGATTTGGTTTTGATAAAAAAAGGTTTTGAAATTGGATTTCAAACATTCCTTATCAAGAGAGTTTGTTCTTATCCAAATCACACCACACGCCAACTTATTTTTGCTCCTTATGTATGTGATACTTTGAGGAAGATTTTTATCATGGGAAATCATATTAGGATCTTGTAAAGGATTGATGAAAGATTTTTTCTCCTTTGTAAAGGATTGATGGAAGATTTTTTAGGTACAGTCAAGTACTTATAAAGTCTGAGTGCGAGTCAAGATGGGATTAACCGCTCCAAGTAAAATTGAAGATGATGCATCACTGTATTTCAATTTAACAAAATTTTGGCCAAAGTAGTCCTAGTGAGGAGTCACAGAATTTTTATGGTTGGGATACAATATGGACCACTCTTCTTGGGTTGATAGTTTAACCCTTAGTCATCCTTAAGCATCAAGTATCAAAGGGATGAATTATACAGTAACTATATCCATATAGATTCTAGAATGTTGCTAGACATACATTCAGTCTATCCAGATATCAAAAATTATTGCTAGCTGATAACATCGATTAGTACAAAATTATTCTTGTGTTACCGACTTAGATTCGAACATATGGGATCACCACATAGAAATACCTATCTGATCAAATGGCTGATCGATGATTATAAATCATTGAAAGATTTAATTATCAATATGATTAATGATTAATCCTTTGCAAAGGTTACAATAAACTATTTACTAATAGTTGATAAATTAGAAGAATAATTAATTAACAATATGGTTGTTAATTAGCTCAATTTGATTGAGCAATGGGGATTGGATCAGATCTAATTAAATCGGATTCAATTAGATTGGCTTTGGATTGATTGGATGCATCCCTATTAGATAACAGTGTTGGAACGAGATCTAGGGTTTCAGGGTTAGATCTTGAAATTTTTTCAAGATCATGCAGCGAAAGACTAAAATAAATCAAAATTTATTTTTAAAACCAGAGAATTCCTAGATCTAAGATCTTATTACATGATTATTACATAGCATTAAATAAGAAATTAATATATATATAAAGTATGAACTACATGTTGATCATATCAACATGTTTCTATACTACATCTAATGTATGTATTAAACAATAGATCAGATCTATTACCTTGCAAGTTAGACGTTCTAACCTTGCTGATCC
>KE506365.1:76019-90807 GCA_000441515.1 Elaeis oleifera
TGGAGTCGCTATAAAAAAATTGATATTTAGTGATAGCTCGTAGCGACAGTAATTTTATCATCATTAATAATAATTTTATTGATCATAAATAGTGATTAAAAAATAAATCATCGTAAAAAAATTATTTATTAAATTTATTAGCGATGGCAAAGATAGTATTAATGAGGATTAAGAAATCTTCATCCCTCGCTCTAGGTTTTGGCTTCTCCACTAAAATCCACATTTTCTCCTTTTAATTTTCTCTGCCCTCAGTTTTTACCTCCTCCACCGACGACTGTTCGAACCCCCGGCCTTTCCCCCTCTCTCGATTCTCTTGCTCACGCCCACTGTCGAAGCCTGTAGCCTCCTTCGCCCGACCTCCACCGCAGCTCCTCCTTTCTCCCCCTCACCCCCACCGTCGCTCCTATGGCTCTGCCGACCCACCCCACCCCTTCTCGCATCCCTCCGGAGGCTTTGTTGGCTACTGATCGTTGCGGTGTGTGATCTGACTTTGGATTTATACTAAAGTAGGTGAATCCTTTCTGACTCCCTTCGGTACTGTCTTTTTTCTTTTTGTTTCTTTGGACAAATGGCGCATTGTTTTTTTTTTCGCCTTCGGTCCCGAGTCATCTGGAAGGTTCCCGAGCCCTCCCGAACCCTCGGAGGCTAGCTACATCCTCTCTACTCTCCTCGCCATCACCGCCCTGCTCTCCTCGCAGCCTCCTCTGTCGGTATCTACCGTAGCCTTCATCTCCATTGTTATCGGCATCGATCTTGTCCTTATCTCTCTCAAATGCTTTCCTTTCCACATTCCTCCCTTTTTTTTTATTGCGGACCTCTCTCAAACCCCTCGAAGCTCCCTGCCCCTCGCCCCCTCCTTTCTCTCCTGTCGCCTCCCACCCAGCCCCTTCCCGCCACCCCAACCTGCAGATCCATCGCCCCTTGCCCCTCATCTTGGCTGCTCCTTTCTCCTTTAGAAAATAATTGTAAATAATTTAAATATTTAATTATTAATTTTTTAAAAATAAAATTATTAAAGATAGCTAATAATTTTTAAAATTTTAGTTAAAAATTAAAAAATTATTGGTGATGGCAAGCCGTCACTAATTATCTTTATTAGCAACAACCAAATTACCATTGTTAACAAGAATAATTAGCAATAAGGTTATTTTCATCAACTTTTTAGCAATGGGGTGCCGCCGCTAATATTATTAGTGACGACAAAATAACTATTAGCGATGATATTTAGTAGTCGCTATTAATTTTTTTATAATAAATTTTATCAAATTTATTTATATCCTATATATAATAATTTTATCTAATAATTTCTCCTTTCGTGAGAGATCAGATTGCAATGGGAAATTAATTCCAACCCTGAGTTTCGTATGGTTGTTATGTTAATTAATTTGGGATCTAATAATGCCGGTCAACATAGTTGTTCCGTATTGATGCATAGATGTTAATTAATGCCAGTCAATATGATATTATTTTGACAAATGCATTGCATAGATCCAGGTGGAATTAACATGCACGGTTTCAGTTTTGCTCAAATAAAATGGACACATTGGCCAGTAAAGCTTGTTGATCCTTTTCTTCCATTTTAAACCAATCAAGACTAGCGAGTAGGACTGTTTTAGGTCCGCAGCCGAGTTAGGTTGGATCTGGGATGCGTACAACCCCATTTCAGTCCATATTTCATTGGATCAAAAAAAAAAAAAAAAATCAAAACTAAATTTCGTTCAAGTTGCTTTGAATTAATTGGTTTGGTTTAATACTGATTTTATTAATCCATCGAATATTTTGGATCAAATCGGGTCAGAAATAATTAAAATACCAAACATCATAAACATATATAAATTACTTACCTAATTATATTATAAACATATTATGCAACTAAAATAACAAAGAAAATCTAGATATTATCAAAATATATTCTACATAGGGTTTAATTAATAACTACATATCTTCACGATGTAGGCTAAGGGTTGAACCACATAAAATTTTGTGTCCTATTTTTTCATATATGATTGTTTGCTGTTATTTCAGATTTTATATTTATTAGTAGGTAATCTTCTAACAGACACTAGTTCTAATCTTTTGGGTATCCTTTTCTATGATATGGTTAAAATTAACTTTAATGGTTTTGAGAGAAAAGGTAGCAGTCTTATCATACGTGATCATTTAGGTCATGTTCTTTGTTGCTGCCGAAATCGATCGAGATCGAAAGATGGATACCTGATCCTTACACTGGGATGCTGGTGCTGGAGCGATTTACAAACAAGTCCCCAAATCAGAGGTTGTGGCTCTGGTGAGGATCCTCTGATGCTCAAATTAGAAAAGCAGAGAACAAAAGAGCAGCAACGGATTCTCTGAGAGAGATTCGATTGAACTTATTTAGATCTTTGGAGCTTTGATTGCTTATATAGAAAGATGTCGGACAGATAAGTTGTTAGCTGTGAGATTGTACGATCTCGAGATTGTCGGATCGTTGGACATTCCAAACCGGACGAGATAATTCAGTCCTCAATCGCTTCCGTGAGATCAGGGGAGGCAGTTGCACCAAATCTTATCTATTCGAGATAAACAACTGTTGCGTACGTTGAAGAGATAAGTCGGTTGAGTAGCTCATACATAGATTAGACCTCAGAGATGCCTCAGCTTAGCATGGAGATGGACTTCTCAGCTCATACGGCTGTTAGCGGCCATGTTGATGATCCAAGAATTTGAAATTCTTTGTGATATAGTGTTGAGCTGAAGCTCTCACGATAACCACCGTAACACTACCCCCTACTCCTGTGTCTGAGAATCAGGTGAAAAGAATACTCCAAAAGTACCTCGAATCCAATGCCATGCGCTTCTGCCTTCACGCCTGCCTTCTGCATTTAAAGCATGTGACGTCAGCCTAACACGATGGACACGGATGGGTATAACTGATGGGACCACTCAGACGATGGTCCCTTCGAGATTTTAATTACTTTGTAGCAATTTTTCATTTTCTTTTTCTTTAAATTTGTGCTTTGAAAGCACAAATAGTTACAAATCTTTTTTATGCTGATTATTCATCATGATTTTTTGGAGAAAGATGGATTTACAGTACGTGAAGAGACTTGAACAAATTCTGGCTCGTAGGAGGCAAGTCATGATTTCGATTGCTGAAATGAGATCTGCGGTCAGAGAACAAGAACATACCACCCTTATCATTAAGCCCATGGTCCTATCATTGGAAGCCGTGATGCAGGATTCTCCAGAAAGAGTTTCGATCGATAGGGCATCGACGGAGATGGCATCAGAAATGAGTGCTGAGGGATGCTCTAAAAAAGACCCGACTGAGGCAATGCAGATGAAGAAAGTGGTCGACAATCTAGAGATGGATCTGGTGACGACGATGGAGACTAGGGGATCTCTGAAGATGGAAACTCTTGCTGGGTATTTTTGATATCTATTTTCATGCGGGACCCTCAATTTGACCCCTCATGCTCCATCCATAGAAGAGAGCTTCCAATCTACGATGGAGTATTTGATGAACCTCCTACCATCAGTCGAGAGATTGTTCTATATGGGATAAAGGGAGGAGAGGCGATCTGCTGATGCTTTAAGATCTCTTGTACATGTGAATCAATGTCTGGCGAGTCTCGCCAGTTTCAACCTTAGTGTTCTGATGATGGAGAAAGAGGAGGTCGACTTGTTGAAGTATAGATTAGAGAACTTGGAGAAAGATAATGCTGAGTTAGCCAAGGAGCTCAGCTTTACAAAGGAGGCTCTTCAGGAGGCCCAAGAGCCGATTCTTCGTCGGAACGAAAAACTACAGTAGGTCGAAAGATAGATTGAGGCCCTCAAACAATAAAAATCTTATGCCGATAGGAAGATTGAGGACCTTGAAGAGAAGATTAAAACTCTTGAAAGACAGAGGTCTGAGGCTAAGAGAGACTGCCATCTGACCCGTGATGATCTGGAGCATCTGAGGAGGATACTTGGAGCAGCAAGAGGTTCTCGTTGCCTTGAAACTTGCTCTCAAAAAAGCCCGAGTGCTGGTCCATCCAAGAGGACCAGAACTTCTGAAGGGATGAGCCGTGGAGAGAGAGCTCCTCGAGGAGACGGACGCTCTACTGTCAGAGAGTTCAGGCTATTCAGACCTCCCCAGAGCTGCTCTCGGTAGTCCAAGAGATCGGATTGGAGGTGGAGCATCTGAAAAAAAGATTGGAAAAAAGAAAATAAATCATAAGCTTCTCTTGGATAAATTTATAGATTAGAGGATTTTACTCAAATATATTGAAAGCAGGAGAAAGTAGTCGGAAAAGGAAGGGGCTAGGATTGTAGCCCAAGCTTGCAAGACGGCGTTCTTCATAGGCTTCGAGAAATGCAAGTCTATTGCTCAAGTGCACCTTTCTCCTGACTTCATCAAGCATCTTCAAATTGATTGTCTGGACAAAGATTTGTAGACGGTGTCACTGGATAATTGGTCGAGATTTATAATGTCATCCTATTTTTCGGATGAGATGGACAAGATCGATGCAGTCGTTTAGATCGAAAGCATCGACAGCACCAAGAAATACTATCCCGCAGGTGATCGCCCTGGCAATCCCCTTGAAGAATGATTTATGCCCTCTTTTTTTTATTTCTATGATTCGAGGCTCCTAGCTTGTAATAGAATTTTCATAGGAACAGATGTATCTCTTCTTTTGATGAATACAAATCATATTTTTAACATATGAGAATCAAAATTTTTAACATATGCTCGGTTCCTGACTGTAACTATAAAATTTGATTAGAGTAATAGCCTAGATGAATACTTAGCCTGTGTTATGCTTCAAGCAAGGCTCTAGCCGAGCTGAAGTTAGGATGAAAATCTGAGCTGGCCCCAACTATAATTAGAATTGCAAATACAGTAGAGATTATAATTCTCATTCTGATTCAAGGTGAACTTTCATACCTATCGTACAGATTTTGAAAAATTAAAATTCAAATTGCATCCATATGGGAGGGATTGCCACATGTCTATATACATTTTTTTGAAAGTAGCGTAAAGTGTGATTCGCCTGCCATTAGTATTAACTAACATATCGGCGGTAGCAATCATATCCATTCATAGTTTCCACGTGTCGTGCGTATGCTAATCTTCTGTCGATACACGTTTTTCATAGTTAATGCACGATGAGAGGTGGCTTTTGGAGGTCCAATTTCAATCTGAGATTATTTAAAATCTCCAGATAGAATAAGATGTGGACCTCACCAAGTTTTGATTATCTTCTCCTTTTATTGTGAGTTATTCTATTCTTCACCTTTTCGTGACTTTTCTGCATGAGAGAGAGAGATGGCCACCATAGAGCCTGATTTTGCTCCGTTGGACTTTAGATCAGAGTTGATAGAGTAGGATATAATTATACTACATAAGCAATATCAAATATCTCCTGCATTCCAACTTGAAGTCTCGAGATTAGACGATCGAGTCTGCCATCCACCTTTAGGGCGTATGGGCTTCTACGAGGAGTGCTTCTGGGCTGGGCTAAGGCTTCCTCTCCATCTCTTTTTTGTGGTGCTCCTCCAGTATTTTGAAATATCACCATGTACAATTATGCCAAATGTATGGCGATATATTTATGGCTTCACCATGGTATGAGTGCTGGCTGAGATTGTACCAAATGTCACATTCTTTCATTTTCTATTCAGCCTCAAACGGCATCCAGACTTGCACGAATGGTGGTATGTGACTTCATGGAATAAGAAGGATGGCTTCCATCTGATATTTCCGGTATGCCTTCTGTCATGCATGGTTGGAAATCGAGATTTATCTTCATTTCGCAGACATCAGGCGAAGACTGAAATTTTACGACTTGAGATGAACCCCGAGAAGCTATGCTAAAGGAACCTTTGACGAATGAGAGCTTGGAGCAGGAGATGGCTACTCTGCGAAGCTTCAAAATTTCAGAGTTGAAAGAACTATTATCGACTTAGACACTGTTCAATGCCAGTATCAGCCAAGTCACTCCTCAAGGTACGTGAGTCAGCTATCTTGACCTTAAATCTTCTGGTTCTATTTGTCTTATAATTTGATCACCATGACTACAGAGCTGGATCTTAGAAAAAGCTTGAGCCTACCCAAGGAGAAGAGAAAAATCCTATGGAAAAGAGGTGCCAAGCCTGCCACCAGGCGGAGCCTCCGAGCTAGAGCCAGAGATTTCGTATAACCGATTTTGGAGGCTAGGGAATCTGAACCTTCTCATCCGGAAGGCTATGAGATTACACGGAAGGCTACCACCTCAGCTACTGCAGATGATTGAGTGAGCCACGCAGACCAAGGCCTGGAGAAGATGATTCTAAGCCCTTTCGCTCCTCTCAGCTTATTGATCCAACCAACTTCACCCACGATCGAATCTTCCTCAGATGAGGCACCAACCGAGGTTGTCGATGCATCTGGAACTACATCAGTCGGATTGAAGCTTGAAGCCTCAGCATTGAGGGATCTCAGCTAGTGAGCAAGCTACTTTATAGACTGCTCCTCTCTACTGACATGAACAAGCTGCTGGGCGTTCCTCGATGGGAGATGAGGAGAGGAGCCGTAGATTGCTTCATCTGGATATGTTGGGCTTTTTTTTTAGCACTTACTGTATACTTATTCATTACTTATAAATCTTTCTTCACTTATCAGCTCATCTATTATTGGAACGGGTACATCGAATGCTCCCACGAGTTGGCTAAAGGTCAAAGAAGTCTGGGCTTGAAGTCGAGATGCTCAAAAGAGCAAATGAGAGGGTCGAGAAGAAGGTTGAAGAAGCCTCCATAAAAGTCGATGCCATTGAGAGGAGAGTTGAAGATGCTGAGGCGGCATTGAGGAAGGCTGTTGAAGAGAATTCACGGCTGTTGGGCAATGCAGCGGAGTTCAAGGCTCAAGCAAAGAGGAACGCAGCCGCTAGTGATGAAAACTCTCGCCTGCAAAAAAATAAAAAACTGAAGGCCTGACTGGGGATGGAGGAGAAGCGAACAGTCGAGACTACTGCTAAGGCTGTGAAGGACTTTCAGACCTCAAAAGAATATGAAGAAGCAGCCTATCCGAATCCGAATCGCTGCCAAATATTCGGATCTGAACTTAAATTTTGAATGAAGTCTGGGATCCTACCACGGTGGATGTCTCAACGGCCGACATCTTAACTCAAGACGTCATTCGATAATTTCTATATTTTTTTCATATTTTAGGGTCATTATAAGAAAATTTTGAAAGAATAAAATGAGTAGAATTTTTTGACATGCTTCTGCTATATAAGCTTACTTATGCCGATCCGAGATAATTTAAGTAGATGGTAATCTTATTCTGTTCTCTTAAATGCAAACGATTATGAAAAATGACGGTCAATGACTCTCTCCATAAGATCATGCCTGAAAAATGATACAGGATCTATAGAGACGCACCACGTGGCCACATTTTATTTTGCGAAGTATCGTAGGAATTTATTCGCACTCCAGAGAAGGCATGTCATTAATTGCTTGGCCATTAACTCCTGGGAAACATTGATTGACAATTGATGTGGCTGCTAGTGCTTATAAATAGGGAGCAAGAGAGCAAAGGGATCTCCACTTCTCCTTCTGTAGCAAGAAGTTTTCTTCTTCACCTATTGCCATATCGTCGTCTTTGAATCTATCAACCTTGGAGTTGATTAAGAGATGGGTGAGAGAGCAGAATGCCATTGCAAAGGATACCCATCAGAGGTACTTAGCTCGTGAAAGGGAGAGAGCTAAGCGGGCTAGTGCATCTACTTCTCATGGGGCTCCCTCTTCTTTGCCTCCAGAGACCAAGCTCCTCCCTCAGCTTGAGCTCATCCCGCCTGCAGTTTAAGAGCACTGCATTACGGAGTTCTGAGATTCTACAGCGTTCAAGAGGAAAATGCTCGACGTCACCGCTGCCACCTTCATTCAGGGCTTTGATGATTGTAAGACTCGTCTACTTAGGATAATGCTGTATTTAGAACTTCATGGTATATAGGTTGGCGGTACCGATGAAGAGGTGGAGATGTCGATGGATGAAGATTGAATCAGCTCATCCAGACAGTGAAGAGGTGAAGTCCTCGATGGATGAAGATCGAACCAGCTCATCCGATCGATCTGATGCTCCATCAATTACAGTGGGATGTCTTTTCTCATCTTCTTCTTTATTTCCTCTCATTCTTCTGCCATCCTCCTCTTCTTCTTCTGCTATCCGCCTCTTCTTCCTCTTATCTCCCTTATTTTCTTCTCTTGTTTGCAAGATGGTGCCTGGAGCAATCATCCTCTAAAGTATTTGAAACTTCAGCTTTTTCTTATAAAGTGTTTGGAGCACCGGCTTTTTCTTTGTAAAGTGCTTTAATAAATAAAAGAAAAGCTTTGTTTTGAAAGTCATTGCTTCATTTCTAGCTTTAAATTTATATCTATGGACTCTGTGAATTTTGCTCAGCTCATAGAGAACAGCACAAATAGGTGCTCAGATCAACGTGAGAAAATATTTAGTGCTGAGCTCAGTACAAGTAAGATTTTAGATTACTCGGCTTTAACATAGATATTCTTAAGATAACTTCAATTGAAGTGAACATATTAGAGCAATTTAGAATAACTTGAATCCAATCTAGCCATTCATGAATCTGAGGCATCATAATAATTATCTCAACACTATCCCCCTACTTTTGAGTTTGAGACCATATCTCAGGTGGAAGGAGAATTATTGAGGTAACACTTTTGGCCGTATATTGTCCATCTTTTTATCCTTCTTCTGAAGAGACTGTGTGTGCCGGCAATGAGCTTGTGCCTATGGCATCTAGAGCTCTTCAGTGGTGTTTCAAGGTCTGATTAGTTATTTCTCTAAAATTTTTAAGGGTCTACCTCTGCTTTTCGTGCGACTCGAGCTTTCCAAAGGTCTGATAAGTTAGTCCCACATCAAATCATCAAGGTCTTCTTGAGGGTCTAATAAGTTAGTCCTCATGAGTAGTGATTTGTGTCTGCGATGATCTTATGCCTATGGTATCTAGCATTTTTCATTTTCGCACGAGGGGCAATGTGTGTCAGTAGTGAGCTTGTACTTATGCCATCTTGCACTCTCGACGATATTCTGAGGATCTAATTAGTTATCCCTCTAAAGATTTCTTAAGGGTCTCCCTCTGCTTCTCATCCGATTCGAGCTCTGCAGGGGTCTGATAAGTTAGCCCCACTTCGGAGTCATCGAGATCTTCTCGAGGGTCTGGTAAGTTAGCCCTCTAGAGATCTCCTAAGGATCTCCCTTCACTTCTCGTGCGACTCAGACTCTGCAGGAGTCTGGTAAGTTAGCCCTGCCTCAGAGTCGTCGAGATCTTCTTCAGGGTCCGGTAAGTTAGCCCTTTGGAGATTCTTTAAGGGTCTCCCTTCGTTTCTTATGCGACTCAGGCTCTGCAGGGGTCTGGTAAGTTAGCCCCATCTCAGAGTCGTCGAGATCTTCTCGAGGGTCTGGTAAGTTAACCCTCATGAGCGGCGTTGTGTGCCTGCAGCGATCTTATGCTTACGGCAACTAGTACTTCTCATCTTCGGATGAGATACAGTGTGTGCTAGTGATGAACTTGTGCCTACGGTATTTTGCATAGTTGGTGGCCTTCTGAGGATCTGATTAGTTATTCCTCTAGAGATTCTCTAAGGGTCTCCCTCTGTTTCTCGTATGACTTGAACTTTGCAGGGGTCTGATAAGTTAGTCTCACCTCGAAATCATCGAGATCTTCTCGAGGATCTGGTAAGTAAGCCCTCACGAGTGATGTTGTGGGCCTGCGGCGATCTTGTGTTTATGAATATCTAGCACTTCTTATTTTCACACGAGATGCAGTATGTGCCAACGGTGAGCTTGTGCTTATAGCAACTTATACTCTTGATGGCCTTCTGAGAGTTTGATTAGTTATCCCTTCGGAGGTTCTCCAAGGGTCTCCCTCCACTTCTCATGCGACTCAGGCTTTGCAGGGGTCTGGTAAGTTAGCCCCACCTCGAAGTCACTGAGATTTTCTCGAGAGTCAGATAAGTTAGTCCTCACGAGTGGTATTGTATGCCTACGGTGATCTTGTGCCTACGACATATAGCACTCCTCGTCTTTACGTGAGATGCAGTATGTGCCAGTGGTGAGCTTGTGCCTACGGCATCTTGCACTCTCGGTGGCCTTCTGAGGGTTTGTGATTAGTTATCTTTCTGAAGGTTTTCTAAGGGTCTCCCTCTACTTCTCATACGACTTGGACTTTGTAGGGGTCTAGTAAGTTAGCCCCACCTCAGAGTCATCAAGATCTTCTTGAGGGTCTGGTAAGTTAGCCCTCATGAGTGACGTTGTGTGCCGCGGCGATCTTGTACTTACGGCATATAGCACTTCTCATCTTCGCATGCAATGCAGTGTGTGCCAATAGCAAGCTTGTACTTATGGCATCTTGCACTCTCGATGGTCTTCTGAGGGTCTGATTAGTTATTCCTCTGGAGGTTTCTTAAGGATCTTCCTCCGCTTCTCATGCGACTCGGACTCTGCAGAGGTCTGGTAAGTTAGTTCCATCTCGGAGTCACCGAGATCTTCTCGAGGGTCCGATAAGTTAGTCCTCACGAGTGACGTTGTATGCCTGCGGCGATCTTATGCCTATGACATCTAGCACTTCTCGTCTTCATACGAGAGCAGTATATGTCAGTGGCGAGCTCGTACCTATGGCATCTTGCATTCTCGGTGGCCTTCTGAGGGTCTGATTAGTTATCCTTTAAAAGTTACCTAAGGGTCTCCCTCTGCTTCTCGTGTGACTCAAACTTTGTAAGGGTCTACTAAGTGAGCCCCGTCTTGGAGTCATTAAGGTCTTCTCGAGGTTCTGGTAAGTTAGCCCTCATGAGTGGTGTTATGTATCTATAGTGATCTTGTGCTTATGGCATCTAGCACTTTTCATCTTCGTGGGAGATGCAGTGTGTGCCAGTGGCGAGCTTGTGCTTACGGTATCTTGCACTCTCGATGGCCTTTGAGTATTTGATTAGTTATCCCTCCGAAAGTTCTCTAAGGGTCTCTCTCCACTTCTCATGCGACTCAAACTTTACAGAGATCTGGTAAGTTAGCCCCACCTCGAAGTCATCGAGATTTTCTCAGAGGTCTGATAAGTTAGCCCTCACAAGTGGCATTATATGCCTACAACGATCTTATGTCTACGGCATCTAGCATTTCTCATTTTCGTGCGAGATGCAATGTATGCCAGTGACGAGCTTGTGCCTACGGCATCTTGCACTCTCGATGGTCTTTTGAGGATCTGATTAGTTATCTCTCTGAAGGTTGCCTAAGGGTCTCCCTCCACTTCTCGTGTGACTCAAGCTTTGTAGAGATCTAGTAAGTTAGCTCCATCTCGAAATCGTCGAGGTCTTTTCGAGAGTCTGGTAAGTTAGCCCTCGCATTAGTTGACTGTAGCTATAGTTCGAGGTCCTACGTGGAAGAAGCAGGCAACTTTTGGAGAATTCGGATGCCCATCGCAAATTGATGGTCCTATAAATTTATTTTTCTGAAAAGTATTGTTACATCATTAGTAATATATGTGGAGGTTTGCTGAGCTCCATGGTCTGAAAATTGGAGTCTCGTCGAGCTGCTTTAGTCTATAAGCTCTTGGGCATACCACTCCATCTATTTGATAAGGATCTTTCCAGTTGGGTGATAGCCTTCTTCTAGCACCTGCCCGATAGGCTGTGAGATTTTGGTTCGCTGCAGCTTCAGGTCAGTAGCTTGAAACTCTTTAAGTTAATCATCAGATCAAAGTTGATCATCAGACAGAAAGATTTGTATTTTCTATGAAAATTAATTAGTCAGTATTTAATTACCTCATCTAGATGTGAGCCGATTTTCACCATCCGGCTCGGATTCTCCTTCCTCAACGGGACATTCAGAAAGTTCTTGATTGGTCCAAAGACTGGGACGATCGAGGACAATGTTGTAAGCCAAGAGACTCTCCTGATCCAGACGACCTCCTAGTAATCATGTGGATTTCTCCTTGGATGGATCGCTCTTCTTCCGCCATTTGCCCTCCGATCTACTGCTATTCCTACTGTGCTGGTGCTTGCTACAGTTGAGGCTAAGGGAGAGACTGCTGAGGCAGAGGAGGTGGCTGTGGAACTCTCGGAGCTCGATGTTGAGGGATGGCTCTCCAAACAAAATGATTCAACCACTCCTACCTGACAAGTCTCTCGATCTCGTTGTGAAGCTGGTGGTAATTTTCAGTATCGTGATCATGGTCATGATGGTAGAAATAGTATTTATTTGGATCTCGACGGTGTTTCGACCTTATTCTCATCAGCTGAGGCTCAGATAACTCAGGCCCCACTTGTAACAACACCTCTCTTCGAGGAACAGTCAGGGGCGTGTAGCTATCATACAGTTGAAAAGGTGATTATTGTCGAACTCTTCTCAGAGGACTCCGAAATCGATGATTTCGACCCCCATTATTTCACCTCGGGGGCAGAGACCGAGAGCGCTGGCATCTTTTCTCTTCTTGTCTCAGATGGCACTCCTTACTGGGTCCTATCACGGTTGAAGCAGTGGAGTATCATCGGCAAAGACTTCTTCCATATGGGCATACTTCTTCGCCTGGACAAGCATATCCAGGAGATCCTGAGGATAGGTCTTAATGAATGACTTTTTCAAGTCGTTCTTCAGCAGACCCCTCATCATTGCGGCTATCGCAGTCGATTGGTCCAGATTTTGGACCTCCAGAGTCACCATATTGAATCTATTCATGAAAGAATGGATTGACTCATCCTCCTTTTACTTAATGGTATGGAAGCAGTCAGACTGCTTCTGCTATCGCCAGCTATTAATGAAATGATCGATGAAAGACTGGCACAAGTCTTTAAAGAAATGGATGGATGCTAGTCTCAAATTCGAGTACCACTGCCGAGCGACCCCCTTGAGGGTTGAAGGGAATGCTTGACAGAGGATTGCATCTGATGTTTCCTGAAGGAGCATGGTAGCCTTGAAGGTCTCCACATGATTGATGGGATTGATGATCCCATCGTAGACTTCCAGCTGAGGTAGTTTAAAATGCAGAGGGAGTGGTTCTTGCACAATTCTTGGGACGAAGGGCAGCTAGCTGTTATACTCTTCATAGGGCAATGCTAAGAAGCCATTTTTATTGAGAGTCATTTCTATTTTTTAGCCCAACTGCTGGCTGAGCTCCTAGAACCATTTTTCAAAATCAATTTCACAAATAGTACCAGTCTCAGAATGCAGAGGATATCGACGTTCGATGGTTGAGTTATGGCCTGACTGTGGGCTTGGAGATCGCCGCCTGACTGACTGCTGGGCCCTAAGGCGACTTTGATGAGTCAACCTCCTCTCCAGACTTCGGAGAGGTGCCTGCAGCTCTAGTTGAGGTGGTGACTGTGGAGCTGCAGTCAAAATAAATTTTATGGAGGCACCACTGTGGAAGATACAGACGGCACCATCGTGGGAACTATGTGACTCACCGATATAGGGGGTGCAGGGACTGCTTGAGGAGGTTGTGGTGCCACCTGGAAGGGCATAAAAAAGTCTAAATCATCTGGATTGCGGTCGTCAGATGTTGAACTTGTTGGAAGAGCTGACCGAATTGGTCGGTCGTGATCGACGTCGGTTGGGCCAGCTGAATCGGTGGAAGGATGACTACTTGAATTGACGGAGGGATTTCTGGTGCTAGTGGTTGAACTTGATTGTCAACTTGGCTGGCCACCTATCAAAAAACAACGGTATTAGAAAGCCGGGAAGATATCCATCTTGGAGCCATGAATGCGAATGTAGGCCCTTACTCTATCTGTTGCTGCTGAAATCAGTCGAGATCAGAAGACGAACACTAGATCCTTGCGTAGGGATGCTGGTGCTGGAGCGATTTGCAAAACAAGTCTCCAACTCGGAGGTTGTGGCTCTGACGAAGATCCTCCGCTGCTCAAGTCAGAAAAATAGAGAACAAAGGAGCAGCAACGGATTATCTGAGAGGGATTCGATTGAACTTGCTTGGATCCTCGAAGCTCTGATTGTTTATACAGAAGGATGTCGGATAGCTGAGTTGTTAGCTATGAGATTGCACGATCCCGAAATTGTCAGATCGTTGGGCATTCCAAACTACGTGAGATAATTCAGCCCTCAATCGCTCCTGCGAGATCGTGAGAGATAGTTGCATTAAATCTTATCTATTCGGGATAGATAGTTATTGCGTATGTTGAAGAGATAAGTTGGCTGAACAGCTCATACATGGTTAAACCTTGGAGATGTCTCAGCTCAGCATTGAGATGGACTCAGCTCATACGGCATTCAGCGGCTGTGTTGATGATCCAAAATTTGAGATTCCTTATGATATAGCACTGATCCGAGTCTCTCACGGTAACCACCATAGCATTCTTCGTACTGGTTATATTCAAGGATATTTTTATAGTATCCCTATGCATGAAGCTGGACAAAGAGCAGCGTGAGAGAGTCTAATGACTGCTAATTCATGGTTGGAAGGTGACTCCACGACTCTCCTGCACTCGATCAATAGTCTTCCTTCACTTGATCTTGGCCCCACCCTCTGCTACGTGACATCTCCTTAGCGCAAAGCCTCTCCAACTATTTACAGAGGTTCCAACATCTTCATTTTTTCGCTTTAATACTGTGATGCAGTTGGAAGAAAGGAAATGCCTTTATCTTCACTAACATCAAAAAAAAAAAGGGACACCAGGATAGCCCCCGAACTCAATGTTTGCCGAGGCATGGGCTATTAGTATTCTGTTAAGTGTTACATGTTACTACAGAGATAGAGATCAGATGCCTTATCATTGAGTCGGATTCTTTCCCCTTGGTTCATATTTTTGATGGAAGGAACAG
>KE506366.1:114136-137444 GCA_000441515.1 Elaeis oleifera
TTAAGGAGAGAGGGATAGATGGAGGTGTAGATAGTAGGAGGTACTATTTCTAGGTTTTGGGAGAGGAAAATGACACCCATAAACTATTTTGAGCTGAGTTAGGGCATAAGGAGGAGCCGCAGGTCGGGTTATAAAACCTGTGATCCTGAATATAATATCTAATTTACTTGCAGTAGGATAAGTAAAGATCATATCATACCTTTATACAATTTTATATCTATATTTTATCCTTTTCATTTTTGTCAAGCTTGCAAGAGGAGCTTATAGGTGTGCTAATAGATTTTGACGTCTCAATCCCAAACTTTTTGAGTACTTTCTTGTGTACTTGGTTTGGTTGATGAAGATTCTCTTTTTGTTTGCTAGATTTGAAGTTTGAGAAAGAAATTCTATTCTCCCATCATACTCATTTTGAACTCATCCTGCATAAGCTTAGTAAATTTTTGACAAAGAGATTCATTAGTAGCACTAAATATAATATCATCTACATAAATTTTTACTACTAATAAGTCATCATTTCTTTCTTCAAAAATAAGGTTTTATCAATATTTTCTCCAATGAACTCATTATTTAGCAGGAATTTACTTAATCTTTCATACCATACCCAAAGGGCTTATTTTAAGCCATATAGTGCCTTATGCAATTTGTAAACATGATCAAAAAAACTACGATCTTTAAATCTAGGTGGCTATTCTATATAAACTTTCTTAGGTATATAACTATTTAAAAATATACTTTTAACATCTATTTAAAAAATTTAAAATTCATGAAATATGCAAATGCAAGTAATAATCTAATTACTTTTAATTTAGCTACTGAGACAAAAGTTTCATCAAAATCAATATCCTTTCTTGATTATATCTTTGAATTACTAATCTAGTCTTTTTTTCTAACAATAATTTATTTTCATCTAGTTTGGTTCTAAATACGTATTTAATTTCAATTATTGGATGGTTATTAGGTCTATCAATTAAAGTCCATCAGTGTTTCTTTCAAATCAGTTTAATTCTTCTTGCATGGTGTTTATCCAGTTTGGTTGTTTTTAGCTTCTTCAATAGTCTTAGGTATAATTTGAGATACAAAAGCTAGATAATTATTTATATTTCTGAGAAAAGAATGAGTTCTTATCCCTTGAGATGGATCATCAATAATTAAATCTTTTGAGTGTCTATGTGCATACCTCCACTCTTTAGGTAGTTCATCTTTTTGGCTTGGAGTGGATTCTTCATTCTTCTTTTCTTCATCCTCTTTTTAATCTTCTTCATTATTTTGAAGAGGATCATTCTTTAATATAACATCATCCATTTTGTTGTTCAGCATTCCAACATCCTCATCTAGACATCTTTCTTTCTAGAAGATTTATCATTAGATTCATCAAACTATATAGATAGATTCTTCAACAATAAGAGTTCTTTTGTTGAAGACTCTATATGCTTTGTTAGATATGGAGTATCCCAAAAAGATATCCTTACTTGACTTGGCATCAAATTTTTTCAAATTATTCTTCCCATTATTTAATATGAAACATTTACAACCAAAAATATGAAAGTGGTTAATGCATGGTTTCTACCTTTTCCAAGCTCATATGATATTCTTTTAAGATAAATCAAATTAAAATATGATTTAAAATATAGCATATTGTGTTGATAGCTACCATCCAAAAATATGTTGATAGATCACTTTCACACAACATGGTGCGTGCCTTTTCTTTTAAAGTTTGATTTTTTTTCTACTATCCTATTTTGTTGAGATATCTTAGGTGCAGAAAATTATATTCTATTCTTTTTCATTACAAAAACT
This sequence comes from Elaeis oleifera, assembly GCA_000441515.1. Taxonomy (NCBI): domain Eukaryota; kingdom Viridiplantae; phylum Streptophyta; class Magnoliopsida; order Arecales; family Arecaceae; genus Elaeis; species Elaeis oleifera. Next base: position 115,934 of record KE506366.1, read on the forward strand.
TTTAAAATGATAATTTTCAAACTCGATTCCATGATCACTATGAATATATACAATTGATAAGTTTTTCTCATTTGAAGCTTTATGATAAAACTTAGTAAAAATAGAAAATACTTCATTCTTTTGAGCTAAAAATATAATCCATATAAAATGTGAGAAATATCTATAATTACAAGACTATGTCTTTGTCTTTTAGGCTTGTAGTCCTAGTGGGTCCAAATAAATTCATGTGAAGTAATTCCAAAAGTCTAGAAGTTGAAACAATGCCTTTTGATTTGAAAGAGTTTTTTACTTGTTTTCTAAATTGACCAGCATTACAAATTTGATTTTTTTCAAAGTTTAACTTTGGTAGCCTGTAACAGGATCTCTTTTAATAAATTATGAAAGTAAATCCATACTTGCATGACTTAATCTATGATGTCATAACTAACTAGTCTCACTAACTTTGGCATCTATTACAATGAGATATTGACATTCTTCATATGAAGATCATCTAGATCGATCATATAGATATTGTCATGTCTATGTCTAATAAACATATATAATGTCATCATGGAAACTAGATACAATGCATAATAATGATTTAAAAGTTACTTTATATTTTTTATCATAAAATTGACTAATACTAAGTAAGTTATATTTTAATCCATCAACTAATAAATATTTTGAATAGAGATAGAAGGTGAGATACGAATGTTACCAATGCCAATGATACGTTCTTTTCTATTATCTTCGAAGGTGATAATTCCTTCATCCTTAGGTTCAAGAGTGATAAATTATGATTTGTCATCAGTTATATATCTTAAGCAGCCACTATTAAGATACCAAAGTCTTTGTTTCTTTGATTGCAAGACACACCTACAAAAAGAATCAAGTAGAGATTTTAGGTACCCAAGTCATCTTAGATCTTTAGGGTTAGTTTTTATGGTTTCTTTGGAACCATATCTTTTTAATCATGTTCCCATTAATTTTTTGAAATTACATGAATAAGATTTATGTCATACTTTCCACAATAAAAGCACATAATATTTGAAGAAGTGTTTGAAGAAGCTTTTATAAAAAAATTAAATAGTTTTTACTCATTTTGAGGTTTGAATCTCAAACCGACTTTATTGAAAATAGCTTTTTGTTCATTTAAAATCATTTGCAACTTTTCAAAACTAGATGTGAAATTTTCAATAAAGGATTTAAGCTTTTTCAATTTATCTTTCAAATTCTGATTTTCACAAGCTAGAGACTCCACCTCTTTTGAAATTTTTCTTCTTTATGAGTCAAATCAAGATTTTATTTCTTCAATTTCTTATTTTTGAACTTATTTTCTAAATTCAATCATAAGTTCTGAAAATATCTATTGTAATTCATCAAATGTGAAATCTAAGGGTTTTCAGTACTTACCTCCTCTTAATGAGCTATTAAGCAAAGGTTAGCAACTTCATGTATCTCTTCATTGGAGCTTGAGTGTTCATTATCACTTCATGTGGCCAACATCACCTTCTTCTTAATCTTCTTACCCGATTTCTTGAGGAGAGGGCAGTCCATCTTGAAGTGATCGAATTTCTTGCATTCAAAACATACAGAGAGTTTCTTATCTTTTTTCTTCTTTCTATCTTTGCTCGATTCTCCTTTAAATGATCTTTTCTTAAAGTTTTGCTTCTTTTCTTCATGAACTTCTTGAACTTCCTTACAATCAAAGCCAAATCATCCTCTCCACTTTCTTCATCCGACTCATTGCTTTCATTATCTTCAATTACGGTTGGTTTGACTGTAATGATCTTTTCTTCTTACTTTCTTCCTCAATATTTACTTCATGGTTAACTCATGAGTCATGAGAAATCCTAAAAGTTCTTCTAATAAAATTTTTTTGAGATCTTTGGCTTCTTGGATTGTGGTGACTTTTGCTTTCTACACCTTTGAAAAAGATCTAAGAATTTTTCGAACAAGTTCACTATTTGTACAAGATTTTCTAAGCTTTTCAAGTCATTTATAATATCAGTAAATCTAGTGAATATATTGGTAATAGACTCATTTAACTATATTTAAATAATTCATATCTATGAACAAGCATATTAATTTTAGATTTCTCGACTTGGTTGGTACCCCATGAGTAATCTCTAACTTATCCTAAATCTCCTTAGCTGAAACATAAATAGAGATTTTATTAAATTTATTAGTATTTAGTGTATAATATAAATATTTATAGCTTTAGCATTTAATTCAATTATTTTCATATCATGCTTATTCCAATTCTCTTCAGATTTAGTAACATCTTTACCATCTACTCTAATTATGGGAGTATGTGGACCTTTGATTATTCTTCTTCAAAATTGATAATCTAGTGCTTGAATATAAATATACATACATACTTTCAATAAGTATAGTTGTTCCATTAAATAAGGGTGGTCGGTTGGTCGATTGTCCTTTGGCAAGAGAAGCACTCGTTTGGATTGCCATTTGATCTTAACTCTTAAATGTTGGATCAAATGTTGTGAAGTATCAAGCTCTGATACTACTTGTTGTCCAGCAAGACAACCTAAGAAGGGAGGTGAATTGGATTTTCAAAATTTAAATAGTTATATGTAGTTTTATAAATAGTGAATTGAGTGTGAGCAAAAATAATGTATTGAATTAAGCTAGAATATGATAGAAAGAAAGTAGTAGAAGAGGCAAGCAACATATAAATACCATAACTTTGTAGTGATTCAGTGCAACCCTGTATCTATGTCCACTTCTCAAGAATCCATTGAGAATTACCACTATAATCTGTCTAAGATTATAATTGGATAGATTTTCGAGGCTCACTATTCAAAATGTAGTTGATTTTGCATAGGATCATCAATCAAAATCTAACACAAGCCAATCCTTGGCTTACAATCCAATTATAAGTCTTAGATGAGCTTATCTCCTAACTTCAATCCCTAATTGAAGCTAGTTATAATAAAAGATAAAAAAAATATCAATAGAAAACTAAAGCTCCTTTAATGAGTAAGAATAAATCGATGAGGCTTGTAGAATCTCTTTTAATGAAGCTTTTCAGAGTTGGAGCTTGTTTCTTGCCAAAAAGACACTTTTGATTTGATGTTTCAGATGATTGAAGAATGAATGCACTATATTCAACATTCTTGGCTTTTTTTTGTTGTTTCTTTCTTTTTCTTTTTGATTCTCTCTTTCTTGTCTCTTCAATCAATTCTTGAAAGTGTTAAATCACTGTTTGGAAGGTCAAAAAGTCAATTTTGATCATTGAAATTTGAAATGAGCTGTTAGAATCCATTCTGTATAGTTTTGAAAAAATTTACAGAACTACCCATTGGAGCCTCGAGTCGACTCGGATTGGATTCAAGTTGACTCGAATGATCTTCAAGTCTGCTTCCCCGAAAACACACCTCTCTATCTTTTTCTGCAAGTTCGACTTAAGTAACTTGAGTTGACTCGAGGTGCCGCTTAAAACCTTGAATTTTTGTTCTAAAAAATATTTTTTTATCATTCTTTATTTAAGTCATCTCGGGTAATACTTGAGTCGACTCGAGTATATACCGATTGAAATTTTGGCCTGTCAGATTCTTCTTTTCTTCTATTTTTTAGCTTGAGTTGACTCAGATCCAACTTCAGTCGACTCGAAATACTTTCAACTGAAATTTTTGAACTTTTTCAATTTGGAAGATATTTTGATTCCAACTTTTTTGATGATCTTTTTACTTTAAGGTAAAAGATCTTTCATTCTACAGAGGCTTCCAAAATTTTTCATTTGAGTCTGTTTGAGCAATAAAGATCATTCTTTTTATATCCAATAATTTTTCTGAAGTATAATTTTAATGAAACTATTAGTTCAATCATATACTTAAATATTTTGCTATTCATCAAAATTAATTATTGGGTCAACATCTATTATTATTCTCCACTATACAATACTATGCAATACTTTTTTATCATTTATCATATCAAAAGCATTTTTCTATTTTAGTTACTAAATATATGTTAAAGTTTCAAAGTATTTAATAAATGTGGTTGCCAAATAGTAAGCAGCTTTTTATAAAACTCATTTCTAAAAAATTTTACTTCTCACAAGCTTTATTTTCAAATACTCTAAAAGCTCTACTACCAACAATAATCACGAATAGGACCTTAATTTGTTTGAAAAACAAATAAGTTGTAGTCACCTGCAAACGTAATGCAACTTGGCTAGGCCAACCCAGTTAAATTGCATAAATGATCAAAATTACATAAAGGATTTACAAGTATCCTATTGTTTATGACCCTGGTACAAGTCACAAATTGGTCTTGCCATGAAATGAGTATACTCTGGCAGACAAACTCAAGTTCCTAAATCTGAACCCAACCTATATATTAAATAGATTAGCGTACCAAGCTTCTCTTCATGACTTATACCAACCTCCTCTTCATATTGGGTTGGTGGATTGGTCAATATTTAGCTCAACAGACTGGTTGCCTTACCAGAATGTAGTTGAGTTTGCATGTTCATGCATATCTTATAATCAGAGCTAATCATTAATCAAGCTTGGGTATAAAAAGTGACAAATTTTAAATAGGTTTGGCCGTTATTCATAGAATTGCTGGATTTAGAGCACATCGTATCGTACTGATGGCTGATTGTGATTGTTCCAATGTTAAAATGAGATATGAATGAGGAGAAGAGGGAGAAGAAAAATTAAAAAAGAGAGGAGAGAGAAGGAGAGGGAGGCCTTCGGAGGTCGTTAGAGAGTAGCCAAGCTCGTTGCACTGCTACTAAGCTTAACGAAAGTCAAAGGAGGGTGGAGGGAGAGAAGGAGAGGGCATGGGAGAGGAGGTTGTCGGAGGGCCAAAGAGGCTGCGACACCATTGTCAAGACTAGAGGAGGGGCTTCACCTTCCTCTCAATCGAAATAGAGTTTTTGGCCCATGTTTTGTTATTTTTTTTTTTTTGTTAGGGGGTGGTGGGTTGTTGAAGTTGGTAATCGGATCGCCAACTTCAACCAAAAGTCCCAAAACAAAAAAAAGTAATGAATTGGATAAATCTAAAAAAAATATGATGCATGAGTCAAAGATTCTATTTCGATCAGGAGAAGGACTGCGCCCCTCTTTTGACCATCACTAGCCTCGGTAGTAGTGCGATGGCTTTACCCGTCCTTCAAAGATCTCTGATAATTTTTTCTCTTTTTCTTCTTCTTTCCTCCCTCCATCCTCCTCCAGCTTCCACTAAGCTCGATAGTGGTATAATGAGCTCGGTTGCCCTCTCGTGATCCTCTCTCTCTCTCTCTCTCTCTCATTCTCCATCCGTCTCTCTCTTCCTCTCTCGTTCTCCATCCGTCTTCTCTTTGTATCGATTCAAATCCTATATGAAATGTTTCAAGAGTGTACTGAACTATATCATTGGCGGACTGATTCAAGCTCTAATAGTGTTACAGCGAACTTTGGGTCCATCTTTAAGTCCAGCTAAAAATGAGTATAGATTTGAGACTCAATCCATGATCAACTCTATTAAGTACTTGTAAAGTACAGGTAGAACATTAACCAATCTTGCACGAATGACAACTACTTTGACTCCCATGCCTATCATGGCATCGCAAGCTCCCTCCAAAGTTTTAAGTGACATATGACCCCATTATAGTGGACCCTCGTGAAAACCTTTATGGACCATTATAATGATTGTTGTTAGTCTCAAAAGTAATTTTAAAATGTTTAATAATAACTAATTATTAAATAATGATTTTATAATAATGTTATAATAAAAATAATATGAAACAAAGCAAAAGAGTATCATATTTATATTTATTTTATTGGATAAATAATAATATATATTTTTCAAATGAATTACCAATTTCGGTGAGAATTTTGAGGCAAAAATTTGAATGTTGCAAATATTATTTATTTAAAAGAAGATATAAGAGGGCAGTTATTTATATTATAAAAATCTACGATGATGGAACAAATTGAAAAGTTATTTATCCAAATAATATAATGCAAGTGGTGGAAATCATGGCTATTGTAATATTTGTAACATCATTATTTTTGGTTGGTACCCTTGAGATGGTATAATACCATTATTTAGAATCATGGTTTGTAGCTAAACAAGTTTTAAGAACCGGCAAAACTAACGTTAAGTCTGATATACAGTGTTCTCTCTCTATTTTTTTAATAAATAATTATTTATATATACCTAGTGTGAATATATCCAATAAAATTAGAAATAAATGACAGCAGCTTTTGTTAGTTTAAAGATTGGATGGTTGCTCAACGTGGGACCTATCTGCTGCTTTCCAATTATCACTTAGATCAGGTCCAGTGAACCACAGCAAATCCCACGGTGCATAGCACGCCACACCACCCCTTGTATTTCAACAATTCCCCACCGTGCATATGCTCCAACATTTGCCCCAGTCGACTTGGACCTGGTCCATGCAATAATTTCTCTCTTGGGCGCAATAATTTCTCTCTTGGGCGCTACAAATGCATGCTGGGTCCCATAATTAACCCGAGCCCAAAGGCGAAACCTGCATGAAAGAAGAGGGCTTCAAGAATGCTAGGCTTCCAGGATTTCAAATTCAAAGAGAGGGAGAGCGAAGCCCGGAGATACCCCAAATCGGTTGGGCCCTTTTGTTTTCAGGGTTCGCGTCTTCAGGTAATTGTTGGAAGTGGAGATGCGTTTGACTCTTTGAACTCGGGTTCCCTCTGTCTTCCTGCTTATTTAGATCTCTTTTCTGTTTATTGTCTTGTGTTGCATTATTGGGTAGTTCTTATGGAGAAAGCTACAAGAATTGGATGGTCTAATAGTCTGTTATATAATCTACTGATGTTATTGTAGAAACAATTTTGTATCTGTTTATTAAAAATTGATATTGTTGCTGAAGAATGATTAATTTTGTGCTCTTACTGTCTAATTTCTACCGTATCAAATGAAGCCAAGGCGAAATTATTTGCTCACTTTCAAATGAATGAAGTATTAAATTGATGATTTAAGGGGTTCTCCTTCTTCCCATATACCTTGGCAGAGAGCATTGGTGGAACTTATTTTAAATTGAAGGAATGTTCAGAATGCCATGAAACAATAGATGTAGTCTGGATTTTCTTGGCTACTGCGGATAAAATTGAATGAGATTCTCTTGATATACAGGCAAAAGGGTTGCGTAAGTGACAGAAAAATGGATTTGTTTTATTTTGTTAGATGGGGGACACAAGAAGAAGAATGGAGGGTTAGAAGAAGAGCTAAGGAAATGATATGTGGGACCAAAAGAGGATAAAAACAAGTCAACATGAGAGATTAGATGGAAAGCAAAATTATATGAGTTTCATCACCAGAGGTTTGAAAATTTAATCTGAATTTGTATGCCTCTTGAATGCTGAATTCCCTTTTATGATTATGAGCTTTGTTGCCACTGAAATCCGGATCTTGATCGAAGTTGCTGGAGCGGTGGCGCATCTTTCCTGAGAAGTGACCTACAAAGTAAGTCCTAGTCGGAGTTAGCTTCGGTGGGGATCCTCTGATGCTCAAGTCAGATTTCAGAAAATAAAGAGGAGCATTTATAAAGCTTGCCTTCATAAAAAACATAGCAGAAAGCTTGATGCTTGATCTTTCGAGCCTCTTTAGAATCTGTGGGTGCACTTCATCTCGCAGAAAGCGGATGAAGGGGTCCATCTAACAAGGTTTGTTGTCAATCTATAGAACTAGAACCGGCTCTTCAGTGCTGGGCTTCTTTAGAACCTTAAGAATGATTTCTTGGGTAGATCTCTTAGAGCCGAAGTCCCTAGTTTGAATAGTAGATCGGCTCTCGAATTTTCGGACTGAGGTACCTGCTGAATATCGAGATTAGCAAACGTCGAGATTAGATCCTTCATTTTTTGGAGGTATTTCTTCATATTTTTTTCGTGAGCTTTGAAGTCTCCTTTCACTTATCCCACCATCAACTGTGAATCGGTGCAGATCCTCAGCTTTTGCACTCTAATCTCCTTTGCAAATTTCAGTTCGACAATAAAAGCTTCGTACTTTGTCTCGTTGTTGGTGGCTGGAAAGTCAAATCTCAAGGCATTTTCTGCAACAAATCCTTCGAGTCTAAGAAGTAACAAGCCTGCTCCCGATCCTGTAGAGTTTGATGATCCATCCACATGCACTACCCAAAATCATTTGGATCCCCTAATGGACCTTGTTCCACTGGTGCATCTTCTTTCTAAGTTGGCTCTGGCATTTCTTGATTCTCTGAGATAGTGCATTCCATAACGAAGCCTGTCAAAATCTGAGCTTTGATAGAGGGCCGAGGTTAAAACTTTACTTCAAACTCTGTAAGTTCAATTACTCACTTCACCAATTGCCCAGAAGTATTTGACCGATGCAAAACTGTCTTGAGTGGTTGATCAGTTAGCACTGTAATGGGATATGCTTGGAAGTAGGACCGAAGTCTTCGGACTGTAATGATAAGGGCGAAGATCAACTTTTTCAATCTAGTGTACCTGATCTCCGCATCGTGTAACACTCGACCGATGTAGTAGATCGGTCTTTGGACTTTATTCTGCTCAGAGACCAATATCGCACTTATGGCAGCTGGTGAGACCACCAGATATAAATTCTTCATCAATCCGCGACTTGCTAAGGAGCGGTGCAGAACTAAGATATTTTTTAACTCTTTGAAGGCTTGTTGGCACTCTTCGGTCCATTAAAAGTTCTTTGGTTATCTCAGGGTTTGAAAGAATGGGAGACAGCATTCGACCGATCTAGAGACAAATCGGTTTAATGCCATCACCTTGTCTGTGAGACGCTGAATTTCTTGATGTTCTTAGGTGGGCACATCTCTTATATGGCTCAAATCTTCTCAGGATTGACTTTTATCCCATAGCTGGATACCATGAAGCCTAGAAATTTGTCCGAAGAAACTCCGAAAGCGCACTTAGCTGAATTCAGCTTCATCTGATACTTTCTCAGAGTGATGAAGGTCTCTTCACGGTCCTCAATATCGGTTTGTAAGGCTCTGCTTTTGACAAGCATATTGTTTATGTAAACTTTATATTTCGATCAATTTGATCCTTAAAGATATTGTTCATAAGGCGCTGATAAGTTGTACCTATATTCGTTAGGCTGAAGGACATAATCCTGTAATAGAAGAGACCTCAGTCAGTGATAAAAGCTATTTCTTTCATCTTCGGATGCCATCCGAATTTGATTGATCTCAAAAAGGCATCCATGAAGGTAAGAAGTTCATATCCTAAAGTGGCATCCACCAACTGATCGATGGAAGGTAGGGGATAGCTGTTCTTCGGATATGTCTTATTGAGATCGGTGAAGTCGATGCATATCCGTCACTTGCCATTCACCTTCTTCATCAGAACCACATTCATGATCCAACTTGAGTAGGTTACCTTCCGAACGAAGCCAGCATCGAGTAACCTATCCATCTCTTCAGCTATTGCCTTCTATCGTTCGGGCACGAAGCTTTTTTTCTTCTGTTTGATAGGTCGATAGTTCAGGTTGATGCTTAGCCGACGTGTCATCGCCTCTGGATCGATACCTGGCATATCAACTGGGGTCCAGATGAATACATCCGTATTTTTCTGTAAAAAAGAGACGAGATATTTTTTGGTTCCCTGATCAAGTTTTGATCCAATCTGGACAGTGTGCTCCTGTTACCATCATTTAGTGAGATTGTCTCTAGGTCTTCCACTGGCCTTTCACGTTCTTCAGATAGCTCATTTCGGATGTCTAGTCCATCCACTAGGTAAGCTTCAAAAGGTCTTGTGCCACGAAGTGTGATGGTGTAGTACTATCGTGCCAGGACTTGATCTCCACGAACTTCGTCAACTCCGAACTCAGTTGAAAACTTTATCTTCAAATGATAGGTGGACATTACTGCTTGGAGAGTGTTGAGTCCTGGACGTCCGAGATTGGCGTTGTAGGCCGATCATGTTCGAACCACTAAGAAATCAACTTGGGACTCGGATCATTGGGGAGATCATCTGGCTACTATAGGAAGAGTTATGACCCCTTCAACAGGCACCTCATCTCCAGTAAATCTCACGAGAGGTGAGTCCAGTCATCCTAGGCATGTAGGAAGTATATCCATTTGGGATAAAGCATTATAAAATAATACGTCTGTTGAATTTTCATTATCAATCAGAATACGACGTACATCATAATTTATGATATTTAAAGATATAACCACCGCATCATTATGCAGGAATTAAACTCCTTGAGCATCTTTTCAAAAATTTAATGGACTATTCAGTTCTCCTCTTCTTGGTAGTTTGGCCGACTTCTCCGTTCTGCTTCGGTGCCTTTCAGTTATTATGTTTATTACTCCGACGGGAGGTCGATCTCCAGAGGGCTCCCTTTGCTGCTGTTCTGGTGGGCAAGGTGACGTCCACCATTCTTCCAATTGCTCCTGCTGACGTCTGATGAATCGATCCAAGCACCCACATTAAATAAGCTCCTCGATTTCATCTCAAAGTTGAATACAATCTTCGATGTTATGACCATGATCGCGGTGGTACAGATAGCACTGTTAGGATTCCGTTAATCTGAATGGGACCGTAATTTCTCTGCTCGAGAGATCCGATCCCTGATCTCCATCAATACTTGGGCTCGGACAGCGTTCAACAGCGTGTAGTTTGTGAATCTCTTAGGTGGAGTCACACGTCGCTCACCTCTGAAAGAATTATTTTATTGGCAGTCTGTGGGGAGTTTGGGACCTCCAATGTCTAGGTGGAGAGTGAGAATGTTACTCAATCTTTAGTGGAGACTTCACCTCTTCTTCCTTCTTCTCTCTGATAGGCACATTTGCTAGGGACTCATCTTCAAATGCTTCATCGGTCGTGCGTACTTCTCTGTCTGAGCCAATATATCGGCGAAGTTGCGAGGATAGGTCTTCTCTAGAGAGTATCGAAGACCGTTCTTTAGAAGTCCGTCCTTCAAAGCTGTCATGGAGATTGATTGATCTAGATTGTGAACCTTTAATACAGCCGCATTGAAGCGACTGAGATAGGATCGGATTGACTCTCCTATTTGATGTTAACCAGAGAGTCCGATCCTTTCCATTGTCTCTTGCTACTAACAAAGTGACCCATGAATAGGTGATTTATTTGGTCAAATGAGTGGATTGTCTGTGGCTTCAGGCTCATATATCAGACCGAGCTATGCTCTTTAAGGTAGATGGAGAAGCTCGACAGAGGGCAGCACCGGTAGCCTTGTGAAAAGCATTAGGGCCATAAAGCTTTCCAGATGGTCCACAAGATCGGTAGTCCCATGGTAGCTCTCCAGTTACGGCATCTTGAAGTTGCGGGAGAGCGGTTCTTGCATAATTTGGATGCTGAATGGTGGGTCCATGTAGTATCCATCATCCCATATTGGAGCCTGATTGTAGAGTGCTTCAATCCACTCGTTCATCTTCTGGAGCTTGCGGTTGATGTCCGTATATCGGACAGTGCAATCCTCTGAACACTGTAGAGAAGATTGCCGGCTAGGGCTCAAGTTCTATCTGGAACAGGGACTCAGAGATTTCCGCCTTCTCCGCTCCAAGCTTTGGGCCGGCTATGGTGAGTCTGTCCCCCTGCTCAGGGCTTTATGGGGAGATATGCGGTCACTCCTATGGTGGCGGCGGGGATTGTTGTATAGAATTGATTGGTTGTGGCTCCGGCATCAGTGCATCATTGGTCGGCTGTGCTGCTGCTGCCATCAGTATAGCATGAAGTTGCTGTATCGTCTGAACAACAGTGGTCAGGGTCTGCACCTGCTGAATAGCAGGTTAAACTGTTCCATGCTGATGGCCACCATTGGTGGCGGAGGTGGAGGAGCCTCCTGAGGTTGCATCTAGGACTGGGGATTGGCCGTGTTCTCTGTCTGTGAGGAAGTAGTGGCGTTAGATTGCTGGGAAGATATTCTACATGGGGTCATGGTCTCGATCTCCTACTCAAAATCAGATCGGTGCCCTCCTTCTAGCATCAATCTATTGCCGCTGAAATTCGGATCTCAGTTGGAGTTGCTGGAGCGATGGCGCATCCTTTCTAAGAAGTGACCTGCAAAGTAAGTCATGGTCGGAGTTGGCTTCGATGCGGATCCTCTGATGCTCGAGTCAGATTTCAGAAAATAAAGAGTGTTTGAGAGAGATTGTGCGCACGTACTTTTGGAGTCTCCTGGAGGCTATTTTGTAGGTGAGGACTGAAAGGCCATTTTGGACAGGTTGCCTGGCCGATTTGGATGCGATATGGCAAAATTTTCGATCGGAATCTTTGAGATTGGCCAGTTACACCTGCGTTATCTATTTTGGTTGAGGAGGCTTCGGAGTAGTTTGATGCATGTAGGCACCGAATGAAGGTAGTCGGGACCAGTTGTATTTGCTAGGATAAGAATCGGTGGAGTTTGAAAGTATTTCTGCCACCGAAGTCTGAGATCGATCGATTCAAATGTTAGCCTGCAAGTTTGGTTACAAGGCGAAGTTAGGATCAATTGGAGTTTGATGTTCTGCTTAGGAAGATTGCTAGGAATCAAGGATCGTCAGGGTCTGAAGTTAGGATCGGAGGGCCCAGAGTTATATAGTGAATGATCTCCTTTGGACAGCCCTCTCATGGTTTGAGAGAGACATATCTACCTCTGGGATCGGATACCTTCATCTCCAACAGTACTGTGGTGTTGGTCCTATACACTTCATCACATGCCTTCCCACTGGTTCATGTCTTCGGCTTGGGTGATAAATTACCCCCCAACAACTTTATTATCGGACACAATTGAGGATGAATTGTTGATGGAATTTTGGACTTCTTAGAAGTTAGTAAACTGTATTTGCATTAGAGTAAGAAATAAATTGATCATTTTGTGATATTTCCTTTGTTTTTAATATTTCCATTCTATTTTGGGTCAAATTCCAAAAGGAGAGCTTAAACCTTGGGACAGTAAACAAACTTAATCCGAACCTCCATGTCAAGATATTGTGGATGTCGAGGCACAATAAATTTACAAAGCTTTGATAAGTAATAATTCTTGGTATTTCGTTTTGATAATTATGATCATGATGGGTGTTCTGCAAAAGTTATTACTGAACCAAATATAGAAGATGCTGATACCAAAACAGAATGGGACTTTCAAGTTAAACAAGGCACTTCAAAAGGAAGAAAGAGTAAGATTTGAGGGACAGAAGAAAAATTGTAGACAATTTGCTTGTAAAAGAGGAAATTAACAAGGCAAGAAAGATGTGTTGATAAAGATGCAGATTTTGCAAAAAGAGATCAGTCCATTTACTTTTGTTCAAAATTACCCATGAAAGATAATATTGGTCTATCAAAATCTCTCTATTTGATGAGATTTAAGGAGGCATTGAAGGGATGATTGCATGATTTTGGATTCGTATAAGGAACCAAGCGAGGTTTTAAATCCTATGGGATGGGATTGTCCTGGTTTTCCTATTGAACGGGACATGCCATGGTTCGATCCCATCCCAATACTTGGGATAGGGGATATCCCAAGATGTCCTGATCAGGACATTCGGATGCTGGCAGGACAGTCCTACCCCGACACATGGGATGGTACCCGATCCCAGTGTCCCATTGGATATCTATCCTAAGATGTCCCGATTGGAATGTTGTGATGCTAACGAGACAGTCCTGTCCTGGCTTATGGGATTGTAACCCATCCAGGTGTCCCATGGGATGCTCTGTCGGACCTGAATCAATCATGTTCTTCAAGATGTCTTTGGAATTGTTAAAAGGTGAAGTTTATTATAACCGTTATTATTCTGCTGCATATACTTGATGTATTTTATGCATTCGGTTATGCATTCCGAGTTCTCAGCCTAGATAGAAAGGACAAAAGCTGTAAGGAGTTCATGCCTATCAACCATCTTGGTGACTACTAATTTTAACATTAGTTGCTTCTAATTGAAGCAAGCCTGTCCAAGGTTCAAAGTGTGGCATGCCAATATTGTGCCTGTTTAGCACTGGCATGGTGCATATGCTTTACTTTTGTCAGATTCAACATGGCTAGATTTTCACTACAGTCAGTGGCAAACCATGTGGATATGTTGGCTAGTCAATGATTGGTGCAACTCTCACCCACCTCCCCCTCTCTCTCCTGCCCCATGCTTTATTCTGCAGAATGTTTTCCATTCATTTCAGACAAGTTCTGAAAGCATAATATTTGTCAGAATTTAAGGCACTCAAATTGATCTCACTGTTCCCAAACGATAAAATTTTATGTTGCTCCATAGATCATTTCACATATCCTGATGCCAAGTTTGGATCATTTTAAATTGCTATCCACCTTTGTAATCAAGCAACTAATTATTAGATATCTCCTTCTTAGGTATTAATGCTTTTTGAGAAGAACTGACAAACATAGAAATAGGAGTGAATTAAGTTTATAGAGAAAAAATTCTGTATTTTGTCTAATATTCCTGTAATTGGGATTTTAAAATGCAAGAGATGAAATTTTGGAGCTATGGTGGCTCAAGTTGGAGACATTTTGAATGATTTCTATTGTGGTTGCAAACCAATCTGCTTCTGTCTCTAGCAGTTCTTTAACTTGTTGCCTTCATGGACCTCGAGCCTTTATGAAAATCTGCTGTGATCATGACATGCTGAATCCTACTGAGTAATATTGGTTTGGCTTGCACCTTTGGGCACTTACAGTGAGATCAAAGTTTCCAGAACTTGGAGATAGTGTGGAAATAGATGACATAGTCTGATTCTTACATTTGTCTCTATGTTATCAAGAGGAATCCAGCCTTCTTACTGTTTGCATTTGGAAGAAAGGTTTCCTCAAAGGCCCTCAAAAGATTCAATAGTTCTTTCAATCAGTTAGAAGCAGGTAACTAAACTTTTAGTTGATGCTAAATTAGGGTAACTTTGAAGTCTTTATAACTGTTGCTGGTTCAATTTGTGGTATTGTTGAGCAAGGATCATTTATCCTATGTCCAGTGAGAAACCATGGTCCATGGCTGGCAAGGCTTTTTAGTGGGGCTTGTGTTATACAGACCTTTCTTCCTCTTTTGATATTGTGATGTCATGGCATCCTATTCCTCCTTTCTTGAGGAAGAAACCGGCATTATAATTTTTTTAAATAAGAGTGGTTTTGGCAGTCATGGATGGAAGAATGTTGGTTTCTTTATTCAGTCATTTCTTATCTTGGATTCTTTATAGTAACTCAGAACTTGCTGCATGTCTGCAATACTTTCTATGACCTGAATATCTAGCCACCAGATTGCTGTCCATTGAAGTAAATGTCTTTTGGTTAGCTATTTTGCAGCTTTTCTTCATTACATTTACCTTTCTGCAGTTGCTGGTGCAGAGTACCATAATCTTCAATTAAAGCTAGTTGAAATTCTTGCACAGAAAAAAATTCTACCTCTCCGTCTATCTGTAATTTGTCTCAATAAATGCTTAATGTCTTTCACTTTTGCTCAGAAAGAGAAGATATCATTGAGATGCTGATCGTTTTATTCATACTTGTAACAGGATCCTGAAAAAGGTTCATTTATGAAACTTCTAATACTTCATTGTAACTTTGACATTGACAAAGACTTCTATGCATTTCTAATAGACCTAGACTAACAAGGATATGTGAAAAATGTAAAAAGAAAACAATCCTAGTGAACTCTGGGGACTTCAAAGTTTACACATAGCTTAAAATACATTGTAACTAAGGTTGGTGGGCCACTTTCTTCAACTTCTTTTTCTTAAAAGATTATGACGTTACATCCATTATATCTATTAGAAAATCCAATTAATGTGGTTGATAATACCAAATGCTTCTTTGAGCCTCATGCATCCATGTCAAGTGCTTGACACATGTATCTAGACACTGCACACTGCATCTCAAGGTAGGCATGTCTCAGCCATATGTTGCTTATCACATTTACCTCTTGGTCCTCTTCAAAGCAATACGATGATTTGAATCAACATGCAAATGCAGTTTTCATGGTGGCATCTTTGACATTGTTCATTCAATTGGTTGTTCCATAATTCAACTTGGATTGGTATTATTCTGGATACCGCAAAGTCATTCTACTTGATCTAATGCCAAAGAAACAATCCCTAGGTTCAGTCACGCATAATCCCTTTTCATCCTGTTGTTCCTCTTAAATTAGCTGCCTATTATGGTTCTGTAATTTTGTAACAGTTTATTTGCATAATTAGTCTCATTTAAAATTCTGTTTATTGTTATTATGATGCCATTATTCTTTTCTTTTGATTCTTGTAGTATTTTAATGTAGTGGTGAGCTTCTTTGACTGCCCATTGAGATGCCAATGTTTATTTGAAAGGTGGCAAACAGAAGGTCAATTTTGCTTGGCATCTAACAGAAAGACACTTATTTCTTCAAGAATTTGATTATGGTATGTCCTCCTACATATTTTAGCACCTAACGTTGAGACTTGTTGTCTTGGGTCTGGACCGATATATTGAAGATTCAAGAGAGAGACCTGAAATGTTCATGAAAGAAGATACAAAATGTAAAAATGCATAGTAACCTTGTATCCCAATTTTCATACAACATATAATACATTGTTATTCTGGTCCTGAGATCCTTGATGTGATGAAGATTCTGTCTGATTGATGACCTGGTATTCTAGTCCTCATCAATGATTGCAACTGGGAGCCATGAGATAATCCTGATATAACACTAGAAGAAAATGCAGTAGTTTTATTTCTACCTTGCATGGTGGTGGGGTCTAGAAGTAATTTTGTCTGGTTATGCATATATATAGGCATAGGTACAAGGAGCTGTACTTAGCATGATTGTGCTAATCATGATTGTGAGCTTCTCTTAAATTGGCCATTTTCTGAATATCAATCCATGATGGCACTCAGTTTCAATTTCTATCCAAGGCGCATCTTGTTTCATCTTTGACTACAGAAATACTAACCTGTAGTTGTTTACTTTGAACATGTGATAATCTTGAGCATGTCCATAGTGTTTCATAATTAATCATGGTCTTACTATTATGTAGATAAAGACCTCAACTTCATATTGCATCTAAGGTGGAATTATTTAGTAGAATGTGTAGTTCACCTTTATCTGATGGCTAAATTGGAGAGGTGGTATGCTTGTCCTTGCAGAAACAATGTTAGTGAACTGAACTATGAGCTCCATTAGTGAATAATGTTAAAAAGTACATTCACCTTTGACCTTTCTATAATTGCTTTTAAGTGTTCCTTTCGGTGTATTGTTAAAAGTTCTTGTATCATGTTATATTATGTATTCACAAGCAGGGGTTCTACATAGTATGGTGGCTACGTGTTATGAAGCACATTTTATCCCCCAGTGTCGTGCTTGATTATGCTTTGGACTGTGAGTAGCATAAAAGTTATCCTGCACCAAGTCCTGTTTTCTCTTTGTTCCTAGCTCCTGCATTCTTTACATGCCTATACATTATATGCATGGTACTGGCATAGTAACACACTAACACATGAAAGGCCTATAGACCATCATAATTTGATAGGAATAATTTCCCTGTTTAGCGGATCATTGCTATCTAATCTATCCATCCAACATTTCTTCCACGTTTCATGGTATTAGAGCTCCAAGGTGCTCCAAGGTTTGCTGCGAGGCTACATAATTATATTGTGTTCAGCTGGCTTGCCAGACCATGACCCTTAATGTTTGGATATGATTTTGTTAGTCTTAGTTATGCTTTTCTGGCCCCGCATAGGAATGTTGCTTAAATTTGGCAGGACTTACCATTGGTGGGCATCCATGCTTGAAAGCTTTTTTGAGGTTTTTGAGGAATTTGATTGAGTTCCTTATGAGGATCTTGGATGAATATCTTCTGTTCCTAAACCTTGCTGAAATTAGATAACTAGACAAATGAATCTTACTGACTGGAAACAGTTCTGCCTGCAAGATTTTTGTTTGCTTTTCTATTCTTCTTCTCTTCTTTCTTTCTTCTTTCCTTTCCTCTTTTTTTTTTGGTGTTTCTTATGCATGCATGTGGATGACTAATTTTGTATTCTGGCAACCTTGGTGGTTGGTTCTTTTATTAGAAAGCATCTCATTTTCAATTTTTGGTTTCATCAGGTGACTTTCACTCCCTGTTTCCTTTGACTGTTAGTCAACCTTGTTGATTCATCTGGCGGACCTGCTTTTGCTAGTTGGGTTGTATGGAAAATTCTGGAAATAAATTAGCCTTTTCTAATTAGCTCTGATTCTTTTCCCAGTCCCAGTCAGGAATCATCTAAAGCCTTCAATATCCTAAGTAAACTCTCATTCCTTGTTTCCTACCATTGCTTGTACATGGCCATCACCTCTACATCACAAGCCAGCACCCACAAGCAATGCACCTTGACCTGTGACATTATTGGGCTGCAATAATGGTTCAGCAAAAAATTCTGTATGGAGTTTTAAGTCAAGACTGAGTACTTGATAGCCTCCTGAATAATCTTTCAGAAGCATGTAGAATCATGCAAACTAGAGTCTTGACAAAGATGTTATGGCCAACCTGTTACCACCAATGCTGTTTCCTTGAAGTAACATAGTGCATCATTCAGAGCAAAATTCAGCTCCAACGTTGGTATTTAAGTTTGTGTTTGGTTGATTTTAAGTGAGTACCTATTCTCTGGGCCTACAAATGAAGTGTATGGCTAATGCTTGGGATTTATAACATTATGAAGGCCGAAAATCAGTGATTAAAACTACTTCCAAGTTTCAGTTAAGGTTTTCTGTTTTTCTTTCCTTTTAAAGATGTCAAGCGACTGAGTTTTAAAGGTATACTTTTGTTACAACTATTTGAGATAATAAAGCTTTGAACATTGAAATGGTGTTCTAAAACTTCCTCCTCTTTCCTCTTCAAATTCATTCTCAATTTCTAGTTCACCTTCACTTAATTTCAGCAGCCTTAAGTTATTGCTTAGAATAAATATAGGGTCTAAAATTTCCAAAATCTCAAATTTTATATCAGATGCGATTGCTTAAAAATGTATTAGCCTTTTGACTTAGGTTTGATCTGCAAATTTGTGGTCTGTCTAGGGACCTATATTAGGTTGTGGATGTGATCCTTAGCTTAGATCAATCATGATGCTTTTGCTTCCCTGGAAATTTTGTGTGGCATAAAGGGTTACCCTAACAAGGCTAGTTCCAACACACTTCAACATTTTAGACTCTTTCCCTGTATGACGTGAACTAAGTTCATGAATAGACCATTTTGTGGGTTGGACTTGCTGAATGGGGCTTGGCTTAACTATGTTGACATGGAACATGCTATTCTTGAAGTCTTAGTTCTTTGAATTAGGCCTTATTCTTGCTAGATTTAATCATAAACAGATTCTCAGGATTAACTTATTGAATGAGAGCATATTGGGTAGGCAACTCAGAATTGTAATAAGACTTGACTTTCTTTCTCTCTTTTACAGTTTGACTTAATTTTGATATAATTAAGGATAGATAACCATTACGATAGATAGCATCAGCATTCCTTTCGGAATTTAATTTCTTGATCTGAGTTAGGTTGGGTACATTTTACTTGCATAGACTCACAAGAGTTTTTTTTTGAGGTCTTTTGTAGCAGAAAGTGGAGGGCAAGCCTAGGTGCAATGGTTAGGTTGCTCTACCGTAAGCTGGTGTCTCAGGTTTGGAACACAGAAACAGCCTCTCCACACATGGGGGAAAAGCTGCATTCATTTGACCCTTCCAAGACCTCGCAGTGGCAGAAGTCTCCTGTGGTGGGATGCCCTTTTTCTTTAGCAGGAAGTACTTGGGCTCTGAATTATTGAAATGGATTTGTTTGCACCATTGTTGATACAAAGGAACTGTTTGGGGATCTGATTTTGTTATGTTGTCTAGGTTGCTCCCGGATTGTTTTAAGCAAACACTAACAAGTACACTGGATTTTAGGAACTAGGAGGGTGGGCACCATGCTGGTTGAGCATGGCTACCCTTAGGTTGGTCTACAGTAGCAACTGCTAGGTTTTAATTATAGGATCACAGTTGTCCTAAATCTGCTTGAACAAATGAATGCTAGTTCCCTTGTCAAGGCCAAGGATGTTACTGATTTGGGTATAAATCATAGTCTGGGGGTGAAAATTCGCTTCAGTGAGGTTAGAGATGGGCCTGCTTCTTGAATCAAACAATTTCTTTTCGAGTAAATTGAATCAAACATCATAATTGCTGTAGTCTAATTTGCTCCAGGCATAGGCATAAAGATGGGTAATGTCTGTGAGCACAGGTTGGGGCATTGGTACAGGTGTGGGAGTAGGCTGGCTGCAAGCACAAGCATGGACATGGATGCATGAAGGCATAAGTGGGCATGCGTAGTGTGGGGGCACGAGTAAACAAGGCATAGAAACACACAAGTGAGCTTGACAAACAGGTTCACATGCTCTCACTGTAAAATATGGAGCATACGGTGGGATGTGAGGGGTTTCACTGCTTGTTCTGCTAGACATGCAGGGTGTGGACCGTTGCACATTCTTGTGATCATGCATGGATTATAATTGTGCAAAAAAAAATATAAGCTTAGCAGCATGATGATGAATTCGCTAGGGAACTTTGCTGAGTGATCAATGGGCACATGGCCGAGTATATACTGGCCGGCATGCAATTTCAGACTCTGATAAGACTTACACATTGGTGTGCACAGATGTGGGTGTCTGTAGTGCTAGCTTTCTAGCAAGTTGGAGAGGCTGTTGAGGCATTTTGCCAGCTGATACCAGCCATGTGGTTCTGCTCATGTTGACTGGTAAGAGTTAACCAGGTGTTCGTAGAGCTTGTGTGGATGCACTTTGTTGCAGCTGTGGCCTGTGTGACTGAGTTGATCAGGTGTGAAGCATGAACAAATCAGACTTGTGTGCTGTAGGTAGGCAATTGGCCTTTGTTAGTTTGCTTTGGGCCATGCCTGGCATTGGCTTAGAGGACCAAAACATGCTTCAAACTTTCTTGTGATATTAAAATATGAGCATCAAAATGTCATATGATGTTCAAAGAGTTGAACTGTTGGACGACGTAGTTTTGATCCCCTGGTTGCAAATTTCAGGGGAGAATATGCCTTCTTGAACACAAACAGCAAATTTTGTTCATTATTTCTATTGATGAAGTACAGTGGTGGGTGTTTCAATTCCACAAGTATTGTTTGAAAATTAAAATTTTTTACAAGAACCAAAGGAATTGAAGGCTTCTAGTGCTCACGTGGGATATACCTCATGAAAATCATTGTGAAACTTTAGTGCCCAGAGTAGTTTTCTTTCTGATGCAACCTTTTGTGCTTTTAATTGCACTAATCTGCTTTATCTAAACAGAAATCCATATTTTGAACTTGATATGGGGCTCTTGGTGGGTGCTAGTGCAAGAAAGACAACATCAACAAATTTTTCTAGGGCACAGAATCTCCTATAACCGACAAAATTTTGTGCGCCTTAACCAGTCCTCTTCTATGTTATATGACTCTGCACAAAATAGAAAATCTTGTGGTGCATGTAATTCAGTTGTAATAATGGCCATTGATATAATAACTGCCCTTCTCGGACAAAGAATAAATGAATAGCTGACATTATGTCGAATAAAACATCAACCCTTACATAGTCTACACATGAATGGTTCAATGCTGAAGAATTTTGAATGTTC
>KE506367.1:62824-93106 GCA_000441515.1 Elaeis oleifera
AAATATTTGTGATAAAAATATCAAATAATTTTATTAATTTTAATTCATGTACTAATACAACAAAGAGCACAACCGTCAACAGGCTGACGATTGGCTTTGGGACACTATTCCCAACAGAAAATAGATACCTTTGGTGGAGACCCTCTTCACCTTCTTTCCTCTCGAGATGCTACCTTTAGAGAGTGATTGTAGGATCATATCCTGGTTCAGCTCACCATCCATAACAAAATCCAACTGATCTAATCAAGTGATTAAGTCGATCATTTTGAGCACATAGGTTTGTATGGACCTACTCTCACTCATCCTAGCATGGAACAATTGCTTGGATATTTCATATCTAGTAATCATGCTCTGCTCACCATACAACTCTCTCAGATTGAGAAGTATGGACTGAGGATTCATGCTTTCATATTGCCTCTGTAACTTATTGCTCATAGAGGCTAATATGATACACATGACAGTCGTACTATCATTTTGTCATATTTAAAATGACTCTTTCTTCCTCTATAGCATCATCTTCGATCGAATCAGGATCAAAATATCATAAGAGACTTTTTTCTGGGTGAGAACTATTCTCAAATTCCTCATTAGTTCACATAGTTTGTTCCAGTCAGCTTGTTCGCATCAAATATGCCGCACAGTGTAAGGAAGATGCCATAATGTAGATGAATCTACAAAAATAAGAACAATGCATAAATGGACTACTCATAATGACATGCACGATTAGATGAGGTCATTTATCTAATCATGTCTTCCACTTATTTGATGAATCCCATAGCCCTCTCGTATGAAAAATGAGAAATTTTGTCATCAGATTCCTTAGTAGGATTGAGATTTCAATTTCTCATAAAAGTCTTGTAGATAGAACAATAAACATTTTAAGTTTAAGAGTAGGTAACTCTTACCAATTACATCTCATTCAACTTCCAATATATCTTTTGCCTCTAAAATACTTATAACCTTGTGGGTAGTATAACAAGCTAAAATATTTTAGTTAAGTCGTACCCTTTATTCTATATAGTTATACCTTAATAATGCCATCTTTGTAGATAGCACAATAAGGTAACACCATCCAAATATGCCATAAGCATCACTATGTATTAAGTCAACATCATATCAGTCTTCATAACAAGCTTTATGGATAGCACAACAAACTCACTATAGATTTTAATATATTCTATTGCTTAGCATGAAGGAAGGCATGGGTAGTATTCTTGATACTTTGCCATTATGACTTTATATGATTTTATGAGGAACTTTAGTTATTTGGTCTCATGCACATCCATAATATGTATATTTTCATCACAGACAATACATACATCTAACTACCATCATAAGAGCATAATTTAAATAGATAGTTATGGACTTTTCTTTAATGCAGTCTATCCAAGCCATTTGGATGGATTACAGATCTCATCCTAAGTGCATCATCGATTGTGCTATCTTATGGTTCATCTTCATGCTCCTGTGCTCTTAACCTGCATGGTAGTCTTGTCTTTATCTCCTTGATGACTTAATGAATACTCCATCTTTTTTCTTCATTTGTAAATACAAAGAAATATTTTTATTATTTACAAATATAATTTTTATTCTACTTTTATATCAATATATAAGAAATTCCAATCAACAGTTGGAGAAGTACATAGGAGGGAGAAAGAAGAAACAATCAAAAATATAGATGTAGTAGGGGCACCCAGTCCCTATTTATCAAATAAAATTATAATCATTATAGATACATCCATTCATTCATCTATCACAGATGCATCCATACATTCATCCATCACATGGATCCTTTTAATCCATAACCATTCATCATGCAATTATAACATTCATATAAAGCATGAAATTAAATACTTATGTTATTCTAATTAGATATCATTCATTTATATGTCACTAAGAATTATGATGTTTATCCTCATGGTCATAAGATCCATCTAAAGTGTACTTATATCTTCGGCCCAACTTTTGGGCCAACAAGTATTGGATTTTGATTTAGGTTCAACTCTTGACCCAATGTCAATGATGAGTCAACCATATGTCAATATTTGACTTAAATCAATTAGATTTCAAATTTTAGTCAAATCCTAGTCCAATTAGATTTGCTAATCTAGAATTTGACTCAAATTGACAAGATTCTTAATCCAATTAGGACTATGAATTTTAGTTTGACTTCAAATCAAAAATCTTAATCTCATTAGGATAATAAATCCTAGTCAACATCTAATTCATCTCTTGACATGGAAAGAGAGAGAAACCCTAGATCGAAGATTGAAGCATCTCTCATCCATGAATCAAATTGCAGCACCCCACATCTCTTGACCATGAATCATGGTGGGATGCCCCACCATGACTTCTGCCCAACATATGGTGGTCGGTCATGGCTTCCTTATTGCATGGGCATGTGCATCACATATAGCAGCCCTCTTTCTTGCATATCTCATGTGCAAGACTGCATTTCCATGGCGAATTTAGATGGTAAGGATGCCCAAACTTATCATACAAGTCCTAAAGCCATGGAATCTCATTCCAAAATTTGATTATAGATAAATAATTTATTTTAACGATTGATATAACAAATCAGCATTAAACATCATGCACAATTCAGATCATGATATATTATGAACTAGATCTAATCTATATTACAACAATAATATAAAGTTTGATTGAATCAATTAAGGATGGCTCTGATATCATTATTGGGATTCAGATGCACAGTGGAAGGTGAGATTTTAAATTTTTAACATAAAAATTCAACAATTGATTGCACTTGATCTAAGCCCCAAATCCAAAATTATCTTGATGATTATAATCAAATATAAACCAAACAATAATTAAACAAGAGAGAAGAATAAATATCCTCCAAGATGATCTTGGATTGCTTGTTGCTTGATTGATTTCCACAAGGCACCCAAGTGTGTGCCCTCCAATGATGATCTATACAGAAACAGATCAAGGACTCTTAATTTTTTTCTTTGATTCCCTTCATAAGGAATCAGCATGTCCTCTTTTTTCCTTTCTCATTTTATCAAGAATCTTTCTTGACTTAAAAACCCTTAAGAAACCCCTTAAGAAACTTGGGTCATCCAACTCTTGGAAGTGAGGCACTTGGGCATGAAACATCTTTCCTATGAACTCTCAAGGAGGCATGAAGCCTCTTATAGATAAGAGCAATTATGATGCCCAACTCTTGGGCGTCAAGGGAATATGGCGCGTGTACTCTCTTGTGGCGTCAACTCTTGATGTGAGACATGAAGCCCAAAAGGACATGAGAGAGTAGTGCAACCAGATGGGGCGCTAAGCCTCTAGGGAGTCTTATACATGAGTTGGTTTCTCAAGAAGCACCAATAACTTATGCGAGAGGGACTCTCAAAGCGGCATCAAACATCTTTGACATCCTCTTTGACATGTCAACTCTTTGACATGTCAAACTTTGACTAATCAAAGTTAGTTGCATGAAGAGTCCAAGTGGTTTGAGGAATTAGCGTTTAAATATATGCTAGCATGTATTATATAAAACCCTCTAGGATTTCATATAAATCCAAATTCAATTAGGTTCTCCAAGGCCAATCTCAAGTGCTTAACTAATTCTTTTTGTGTGTGATCCGTTAGATTTTGCATCTAGCCAGCAGTAGGCCCAAGCTCATCTGCATCTAACTCTCCTAATCAATTAGGCCTAAAACATGTTAAGTTCATGTGTTGCAATTAATTAAAACTCTTCTAATTAATTATTGAATTAAACTCTTTAATTCATAAGAACTTACAAGTCAAGATTGATGTTTAGCAATGTATCATGACTAACTAGAAGATGTAAAATTTTGATGAAATAACTAAAACATCATTCCGTGAAAAGTTACCGTACAATTCAATCCTTCGATCATACAACATCCTAAATAAGCTTTGATGACGATGACTCGGTTGATGAAATATTAGAAACTCTTGCTAATTTTATCCTACTTTGGCCAAAAACTTCCTGAGTCATCATCTTATAAGATCACATAAGATGTTCTCTTCTCTTACAAGGAGTGACCGATTCTTTGTTGACCACTCACAACCTCCATACATACTTCACCATGTCCAGAACATCCCACACATATCTCAGAGAGTCATGCTAGGGTATGGACCAAAGTATAGATCCATATACATAAGGTACCATGGTGATCTCAGATTTAAGGATCATTTGCATTAGTCTCACTAAAGAACCATCTTTTGACATGCGGATAAGACTCCATCAGATGTTCTCTTTATGGATCAGTTCAGTGAACTCATTCTTCAATGAGCACCCACATCGTTGTATTGGTATCCCCACATAAGTGACTGTTAGATCAATTACCATTTCTATCAAGTATATATAGGATGTGCTAATCTTACTGATAATATTGATCTCTGACTCAATGATCCTATGATTGGGAATGGTTTAGATTATAGCTATTAAGATTTTAGATCTCGCTGACATTATCTCTTCATAGCCCTATAACCATTGTCCTAATTTATAGTGTTTATAATAATCTTTGTTGTATCAGAAATCCATCTTGAGGACGGATTGGCTGGAGTTTGGTGGCAATTGCAGGTCGGCGACAGCTAGACAGCGGTGGCAGGACATGCAAGAAAAGTCTCCGACCAAAGTTGGCTCCGACAGGAACTCTTCGATTCTGAAGTCAGATCTCTGGCACATATGAGGAGTGAACGTGTTGGAAGAGAGATTTTTCATACCTTGAGGATCCTTTATAGGCTTTTATTATAGACAGAGGTTGAACAGCCATGAGAGGAAGGAGAATCAAGCGGTTAGTCTTACTTTATCTGATAAGATTCGGCCACTATCATTCCTTTATCTGGAGAGATTTGGTTGTTATTTTTCTTTATCAACTCGTCATTATTTATTTCCGATGCTTGCGGGATTGGAAGATCTACGTGGGGGCTGAAGATCAATTTTCCTATTTTGCCGAATAAGATCAGCTCAAGTACTTTGTCGGGTCGGTCAGTATCAAGATTGGTGGAGACAAATCACTGAAGTAAGGACTAGCGACTGAGGGTCGGAATTGGAGAGACAGCCGAGTCTCTACTGGACTTCAGATCGAAAGCTATCCGAAGTAAGTGAATCAAGAGAAGCTGGCCGAACCCGAGATACCTTCTTGTCCTTATATGCCTTATATCTTTGGTTAGTCCGAAATCATCTCCAACAATTTTAATTAATTCATAAACGAAATAAGATACAACATACGATGAAACATAGTACCTCTTATTATTATTAATAATAATATTATGTATATGAATAAAAATTAACATAAAAAATTTTATGGTATTATCTATGTAATTGATTTGTAAAATATTATTTTTTATTATTATCCATTATTTTATAGATCCATGAAGAAGATATAGTCTAGAATCAACAGCAACACATTTCAGTGACTCAGAGCAGATATCTTCAAATCCATCCAAGCAAAATGCGGACGTAATTTTTTGTTTTCGAATTCTTGAAGCAAATTCGATGTCCGGTCCAACGTCCATGTCAGACCGAACCAAACGTCCTCGCTCCGGCCGTTCCGGTCCGATCTTTAAACTCCGGAGCCGATTCTGCCGAACCCACCCACCGCGCCGGACAGTAGCAGGAAGAGAGATCTGCAAGGGATTCTCACGCCAAGGGATTCTCACGCCATTGTTAAATCCGTGCCGATATTTGGGCATTTTCTTCCCTCTCTCCCAAGCCCTCTCTCCTCTGCCCCTCTCTAAGATCTCGTCCGTTATTTGGTTCGACGATTCGGTCGTTTCGTTCTTTCGATTCGTATATTTTATCCCGTTGTTTTTATAAATTTATCGCTTATTTCGAGATTCGTCGCCGGGCTGCATCGGAGCTTGAATCCTAGGTGACCTTGGACCGGGGTAACGGCAAGCATTGGAGATTTTGGGGGACATCGGGCGGGGCTTGGAGTTCGGGCATGGCTTCGGCGCAGGTCCTGTCAAATTCTGTCGCTTCTTCACGCAAGGGCCATCTGGAAGCCGGGAAGAAACGGGTACGATCTCAATCTATTTTGCGTGGTGGTTTGATTTCTCTGATTTGTTTGTGGAATTTTCTAAGATCTCTTTGTAAGAATTCTCAAAATACCCATCCTGATTGCAAATCTTCAACCTTCTGACGATTGACACAAGGAAAATTAACTTCTTGAATTGAGGATGGAACTAATCTCTTTTTAGAGAGAATTTGGAGGTTAAATTAGTCATTTTCGAATAACTCTTATGCTCTTTCTTGATTTCTGATTCTTGGGCATTGAAGTGAGTACTTTTGAGGAACTGGTGGAAACAGCTTGAAGTGGGTAATTCTTGTCTTAGAATAGCCTATGGGAATCAGCCTCCAGATTAACCATTTTTCTTTTTTCAAATTTCTCGACTGTTCTCTTCAACTGTATGTCACACAGTTCATCATTTGCAAATAATACTGAAACTCTATTGCCACTATCCTGTCCCTACAGAACTACAAAGATTTGTTAATTTTGGTATGTACTACCTTGACAGCAAAGGAATCTTGACAAAGTTCAAATTTTAAACGGATTTTATCTTTTGGAAATATTGGTAATGTTTGTACAGTTCACTGGTTCACTACTTAATATTTATGAGTTTGTGTCGTAATATCATGGAACTCTGCTCACTAAACACAATGATGGTGATGGAAAAAGCTAATTTATGATATCATAGAATATACAGGGATTTGAACTAGAATTGTAATTTTCGTCTCTTCAGTTTCCTCCCGCTTGAAACTTCCAGCTGCAGTCAATAATCTAGTAGCCCTTTAAATAACCACTAAGTGTTTAGGAGATTTTTTCTATTGCATGCATCCGACATGCATAACATTTTCCATGAGTTGCATTGCTATTGTATTGTCTATTATTGTTCATGATATCAAAGATGTTGAATATTATTGTAAAGCACGCATCTTTGCTTGTATGGACATTAGGTGTATTGTTCTGATATTCCTCTTTAATAAAGAAGAACACTGATAGCTGAGATTATTGTTTTCCTTGATCAGCTCGACGAGTTTCGTAGGCAAAAGGCTGCTAAGAAGGCTGCATCTACTGGCCAGTTGCAGTCAGCTGATGTTGATCAATATGGTAAACACCCTCCAAATAGTGAGCATGTGAGAGATGGAGCTACATCTGGTAGGATGATATTGTTGTTACCAATCCTTCTGGATCAGCTACAGCTTATGAAAGTAAGACAGTTAATTCTTCCCAAATCACTGGTGTGGGTTCCTCATATGGGACATTGGCAGCCTCTTCTACCTGGCTTAGTGGCAATCATACATCACATAGTGGTTCAGAACAAGAACCTGTGAGTGATGAGGCTTCTAAATTATATGGAAGCTTAGGCTTCTCTCAGCTGGCTAATGGTTATTATGACCACTTCGGAGAGAACAATGAGCTTACCCATCCCAAATCTGAACCAACTGATATTATTACAGCAGATCAGCTTATTAATTCAGATTCAGTTTATACAAAGCCAATTATTGATGCCAACATAAACCATTCAAATTTTCATTATTCAGATAAAGCTAAATCAGGTGGAAACAGAAATTCTTCGGGAACTTATATGCATGATCCAGATGCATCTGACGCTTATCATACGAGCACTCATCCTGACAAGTCAGAAAGTATTTCTGCACTGAACCGGTTGGGGTTTCCCAGCACATCAGCTGATACATCTGGAATACAGAAAGGTACATGTAGTTTCATGTTTTCCATCTAGCCAGTTAATGATGATTTTCCTTCTTGAATTAACTTCTGATGTGGGGTTGCTGCTTTGTGCCACCACCAAATAAACAGACTCAACTCTTGGAGTGGAGCAACCTTTTCGTGGTGGCAGTATGCATCGTGATAGCGTGTTGGGTATTAATAGAGGAGAGAAGATCTCTGATGCCATTAGTCGTCACCTCAGTGTTGTTGGCAGTGCACCTAGGCATGCATCAGAACCATCATCTGGAGATTCTACTTCAGCTTTTAGAAGCTCCTCTAACCAAATCCATTTCCTTCATCGGGTTATGGACCTATTGTTGGTCGATCTCGCCCATCTTTCTTGACTCCCTTGGTGTGCCTAGAGTATCTTCTCTGTCTCATATGCCGTATGGCTGCCCTGAGGAAGCTAATCGACCTGCATCTTTTAATAGTTCAAAATTTGACAGTGAAGAGACTCTTTTATCATCTCCTCAGCAGCAGCTGTCTGCGGAGCATAGCACTGTTGAGCAATCCTATAACCCAGGAACTTCAGGTGTTAATATTGAGAAGAAGCTATCCCTGACTTCTGTTTCTATAAGTGATATGCAACTTTTGAATCAGGGAGCTGAGCATTATGATATGCAGAGGGACCACAATATCCCAACTGTGAAGAAAGATGAAGATTTTGCAGCATTGGAGCAGGTGATTATTTTTATATCTTTTTATTTCTCCTTTGTATGCCTTTATATTGGGGTTTTATTGCTATTTAGAGGCTTGTACATGAACACAGAATGAAGGAAAAGCAGTCAGTTAACTGGTTTAGTTTCCCTTGGAGAACAACGTGAATTTATGTATTTTCCTCTGGAATTCTTGTTCATTTGTTAAACACTGCATATTTACAATAAAAGACATTAGAACAGCTGTTAAGCATGACCATTAACAACAGTATATGACTGGACCTTTTGACCACCAAAAGTGTAGTTGTAGTTTAAGTTTATGGATGTGAAAGGTTTGAACTTACTCAAAGTAGAAATCCAATTAATTTAAAATGAGAAAACTTTGCCTGAAACCTACTTATATTAATTCCAAAACAAAAGTCTTCCTTTGAGTTTTCACTTATCTGTGTCCTTAATTATTGTGAACTATTACCAGCATGTGATCGTCATAATCTTCACTTATTGTGACTTGTTAGGATATTTTTTCATTTCTGTACATAGTGCTCATCTTTTGCAGCACATTGAAGATTTGACACAAGAAAAGTTTTCTCTGCAACGAGCTCTTGACACATCACGAGCACTAGCAGAGTCTTTGGCTGCTGAGAATTCATCTCTGACTGAGAGCTATAACCAACAGGTGCGTTATCTAATTATGAGTTGGTCTGAAGCTGCAGCCATGTATTTAAAAGCTGAAGATTTGATTGAGTCACATTTTTTGCTAGCAGTTCTGATTTTCCTACTGGATCTCATTTAGTACTTGTTATATGTTGCCTTAGGCAAGGTTCGCCATCTCGTTACCGGATCCCATACTAGTACCATCCTATTACAGTATCATTATATGATATGTTACAAGACGGTAAGGCATAACCGAGTGTCAGTACAATATGAGATTGCATATTGGTTCGGTATCAGTATAGTACGGTATTGACCGATATGGCAAACCTCAGGCCTTTAGGTGTAGTTAGTACTGTTACTTTCTTTCAGGTTGATGTGGAATGTACATATTTGCTACGTGATGTGCTCATTGATAGACATTACAAAAGCTAATATACTCCCATTTGCTTTTCTCCAGGGACTACAAATCCATCTAGCAGCCTGGTTCTATTGAGTGGCAATATAAGAGACCAATAACTACATAAATATATTAACATCATTAGAACATCAATTATATATGGAATGGAGACAAGGTCTTGCTTTTCTGGTTGGATTAGTTATGTGGAGCTTCATGTGGGGATTTTAAGTTCCTCTTATCTGGAATAACTACTGTTGTCATTCATGCAAGGAATGTCCACTGTGATAGACAAGTCTTTGTACTGCACAAGGCTATACTGAACTATCCTTCTTTCATGATATTTATGTATGAAGACAAACAAAAAAAAATCACTGGACCGTTGGATATTGGGATATGTTTTTAAAAAATAAAAGAGTTTCACTATATTCATCCTAAGATTCCACATTTATTTCTGTTGCAGTCCATCTTTAGGTATGTAGAACTAATATTGGGATATGTTTTTTTTAAAAAAAATTAAAGAGTTTTCACTTTATTCATCCGAAGATTTCACTTTTATTTCTGTTGCAGTCCATCTTTAGGTTTGTAGAAACTAATAAATCGAGCCTGCTGCATTTATTCCTCTATATTTGCTGCTTTATTTCATGTTTAAAATTAAGCTTTGATTTTGGATTTCAGGGAAAGGTTATCAGCCAGCTAAAATCTGAAATGGGAAAGCTGCAGGAAGAAATCAAGGCTCAATTGGTTAGTCCTCCATGGCCTCCCTTTGTTGGCATTGCATGTTACCATAATAGGTGTGAAATATATGTTATATATATGTACATATGGGAGAGAGGGTGGAGGTTCGCTTCATGGAGTGGGTACGTGTGCATGCACGTATATGTATTTACTATATATTTTGCATGTTCATGCATGTTTATATGTATGTACATATTTATGGTATCTTTTGCATTTCAGCATCTAACAACTTGAGATAATGCATAGGCTTGGCACTTGGCAAGGAATGGGTTGGTTGGTCTTGAGCTGGTCAAGTTAGAACAATATTGTTTGCAAGCTCAATCCATATTTGACCTGTCTTTCTTAACCTATACCTGACCACAGGTCAATCCAGGGGCCTGATTTGACCTGACCGACCCTTACTTTGCTACAACACCAATCATGCCAGTCCAACCTTACTCTAACTTATTTTAGCTTGACTTTACCCATATTAACCTGGCCTGACCCATCTCAGCTTGACCTGTCTTATCCAGGTCATGCTAAAATTCCCAACAAAACAGAAAAGGAAAAGAAGACATGATTTGACTTAATTTTGTTAAAATTTGATATATGTTACTAATTTATTCCACTGAAAATGAAACAGCAAATAACAAATAATTATAAAGGATCCAAGTTAATCTGACTTGGGTGGATCCAGCCTGACCCATAAGAACTCTACCATCAAGACCCACATTGGTTTAAAGCTATGTAGGGTTTGGTTAGGTCAGGCCAGTTTTTGCCACCCCTACCCTGTGCTATGTTAACAGAAATTGTCTGCAGTTAATTCCAACTCATGCGTCTGAGTTGGATCATTTTTAATGAGTTGAACTTCATGTTAATCCAGTGTCTTTTGTTTGTTTGTTTTTTTTTTTTGGGTTCTCTGCCATGTCAATATAGGAGCACCCCAATAGATTATGCCATGACGATGTTGCATTATATGCATTTATTTTCTATTTCCTGCTAGGTGAGCGGCAGATGTATGCATGTTTTTTTCCTATTTAAAAATGAAGAATTTCAGTATGTGACAGAATGATTTTCAGTGATGATTAATCATTTTTCGAATTTTAAGGTCCTTGTCTTATGTGAACCCACTCTTCATGTAAAAATTGTCTGGCTTGCTTCTTGTTCATATTCTCACTTTATATAAGGTGTATGTATGATTTTCTTATGTTTCTATCATTCATTATCCTATTCAAGCAAATTGTTATCTGCTCAGTATCTTATTATGTATGGCAGCTGGCACTTGAGTCTGTCAAAATGGAATATGCAAATGCACAGCTAGAATGCAATGCTGCTGACGAGAGAGCAAAAATACTTGCGTCTGAAGTCATTAGCTTAGAAGAGAAGGTAGTCAATTTTTTTCCTTTCTTTTTCTATATTTATGCTGGTTCTTTGTCAATGACTTTCTACATGGAGCTTATTTTATCAATTTGAGACTTCTTAGAAGAAGACTATGCTGCATAAACCTTGTGGAGACCACACTCAATCAATAATTGGAAGAACTCGCAGGATGTTGCTGAAAGTTTTTCCATTCAGCATAAAGAATAATAAATTTCTGTTTTTCATTGTTGGCATCTAGCTGTCGCAGTAGGGAAAGGAAGAAAGGGTGATTTGATTGATGAGACTATGCTTCGAAGATCAACATGCAAATAGAAGAAAATATGATTGAAGAATTCTTCACTTGGTGAAAAAAGATTCTCTCGAAAAGAATTTTATTAATATCTCAATGGCTGTTCCTTACAATGCATACATGCCTATTTATAAGACATGATACCCTAACCCTATCTTGGGCATTGAACCCGATACAGAATCATACTTAAAATAGGCCTGGACAGTAAGAAACATACTAGAATTATTCTATTACAAACATGGAAATGTGATACCATCCCTTGAAAAAATTTATAAGAAAATTTGTCGAAAACCTTTGAATCTGCTGTAGTTTTCGGGCATTAAAATTTTTGCTTATTGTAGTTTGGATCCACGAATCCATTGGCTCCTTTGATGCTTGGCAAGTGAATGGCCAGCAACTATTGCTTTCTTTTCCTTTATGGGCACTTATAAGTTATTGCTTCCTTCTAGTTTGTCAAGAAAGATACCCTTAACAAATAGCCTTTAGAACCTAGTACCTGTGTAGTAAAAATACAATTTAAACTTTAGGACCCATTTGGCATCATTTTATTTCTTGTTTTCCTGTTTTTAGAAATAAAATCAAAGAAACCAAGATAGAAGAACATATTTGCAGCTATTGTTCTCATCTCTATTTTTCAAAAATCATTTTTATTATTTCTAGAAAAATAAAATAAGAAATCCTTGCTTTTAATATGCTAAAAAATAAGCAACTCATTTTTTTTATCACCACCACCAACACTACTACCATTGTAGTTGTTTCTTTTGCCACCGCCACCACCACCACCATTGTCGCTTTCACTATGCTACCACTTCCATTGTTGCTACCTGCACCATATCACCGGTATCCCCCTCCACCATTACCACTGCTGCCTCATCACTACTACCATCATCACCACCTCCACCATTTAGCTAGCACTCTCGCCGCCACCACCACTCACTGCACTACGTCCACCACACCACTATTGCCATTATTATAACATCCACCATATCATCGATGCCCTTACCATCACTGCCATCATTGCCACCTTTGCCATATAGTTGCCTCCACCACCAATGCCGCTAGCACCTCCACTGCCTTGATCACTACTAGCATCACCTTTGCTACCATTGCCATGTTTATATTTTAAAAATAATTATCTATTCTAAGTATGTTTTATTTTAAAATTAGGAAAATATAAATAAGTTACTATTTTCTATTTCTGAAAATAGAAAAATGAAATTGATGCCAAATAGCGCCTTAGAAATTTGTATCCATTGCTTTCTTTAAAGTTGTGATGACCCCAGGCTTTGAAGGTGACAGATCTTTCAAGCTAATTGATAAACCTTAAGCTCTTTTGTGCTGACGATAGTTGGTTAGCATCCTTTTGATCCCATTTTGTTAGTTTGGTCAAAAGGATTTGTTCTAAATGCCATTTGGTTGGTATTCTTTTAATATACTTTTCTGTTCATATTACCTGTAATTTGAACCGTAGATTCTAAGATACTCCTGTTTGGCATATCCAATGCACATGTCTGTGAAGGGAAAAATGTCAAAATGTCTGATGTTGTCATATGCCTGGAGCTACCATGTGAGAGTTGCATGGATGTTTGGTAAATATTGCAATGCTGAATTCAAAAGGAGGGTGAAGTCCTATCCTTAGGTTTCCCATTATAATAGTAGGGATATAGGAAGCTTAACCTTGAATGTCTAAACATCAATTTCAATCAAATGTATACAACCCTCCACATTGCATGAAATTTTCACTTGGGAGTTTAGGATGTGTGGTTATAATATGCAGGTGAAGTGACATCTCCATCCATGACAGGCTTTAGCAAATACAGGAAAATTAATTCTTCGAGAATGAGTTGATGGAAGAAATTTCAGGGTAGTCTGACTAAAGCTCTGGATCAAGTTGATGAGTGTGCATGTTGAAGAATATATTCCCTTTTATTGTAAAGTTGGATGTGGCAAGGACCAATCCTGGATTAATGTGAGTCTTGTATCATAAGAGGGGATTGATGGTTTATAGGTGCTGCTTGAATATGGATGATTGTAACATATGCACAGATATCTTTTGGTTTTCTTTTCTTAAAGTGAGATGACATCAAACAACTTTCCATCATTATTGTAATACTGTAGAATTTTGTATTAGTGACAACTGGCTATGGTAGAGCCTTAGCTAAGGTCATTGCTAACATTGCAACTATTTACTCAGAAGTTTTAATAAATGCAAGTGCTCTCCCTTTCTTGGTGATGATAACAATTTTTAAATGTGATAGCTCATTCAACCTAGTTGATGGTTGTTATGCCATTATCAATTCCATGTCTTAATTTTAGTTTAGCCATTCAGAAACCTTCCATCTACTCATCATCTAGTTGCATTTCAAACTCTGCCTTGTTATAGATTTACAATCCTCTTATGTTATCTTTTGAAAATTTCTGTTTTTGCCTACTTATTATTCATGTTTACTAGAATTTCATTATCTACTGAAAGATATTCGAGCAATCTCAAACTTAATGCTATCTTTAGAATCATAAGCTAAATCTAAACCCTTTTGTCCACATTGTAATCTGGGTGTTAAATCGGGGTTCTTCATTAGCCAATCCAAGCCTATTTTTTGGATCATCCCAAGTGGATGAGAGAATAGGCTGGTGAATGAGAATTTACCAGCATGCTCGGTCCTTGATAAATGCTGATAATATTTTTGATTTATTATGATAACATATTGTCAAGGGTATCATCCTGGTGCATTTCATTTTTTTGGCATGGACCAGTCCGATAGAAGAGATGTTTTCAGTATCAACTGTCTAATGAAAGATTGCATGCTTTGGTTGATGATCTTATTCATTTTCTTAAACATTTGTGTACATTTTATAGGCACTCAGATTGAGGTCAAATGAGCTAAAACTGGAAAAGCAATCAGAGAATTTGAATTCTGAAATCACTTCATACAAGTAAGTTTGACATTTTTTCTGGATTGTCTCTATGTTAAATTGTCAGTGCTGGATGCTGAATTGGAAAGGAACTGGATATGTTGCTTTGTTGTGCAGTGAGTTGTTTAAGATGGAGACCGAAGCAAGTGTTTATAGTTAAATCTTATGTTGCTGTTTTTTGTTGTCAAATAAAACAAGTGTAATCTTTGCAGTAGTTAAAATTAAGTATGTTGGGTTTTACCTATATCAAGCTCAATCATTGTTTAAAACTTTAACTATTCTATATATTACTTTTTTAAAATTTGAAACATTTCCTAGCTTAGCTTATCATAGCCATTCTCTTGAATAAACAAACTTATTGAGTCAGGTGAATGAGAATTTGCTAGTTACCATGAGCAATGAAAAAAATTGAATTTTCCTGGACTTGTAGTATATAACCATCACTTTATGCTGGCAAGACTTTGATGGACCGTAGGAATGTATCACAGCTGGATCCAAAAAGTTCATCCCAAACAGTTGGGATAAAGTTTTTATCAGTTGTGGTTATGTTCCATGGCTATAAATCATTAACCAATATTCTTCTTTCTGAATCATACAGACGTAAGGTATCCATTTTAGAGAAAGAGCGCCAGGATTTTCAGTCTACAATTGATGCTTTGCAAGAAGGTATAATTTTTTTAGCCTGTAGCTTGGTATTTTCAATTAGAGGTTACCATGACCTATAAAATATGGCAGTTCCAGATTCTTGTGATTTTTGATAGAGTTTATTGTAGAAATAACAATTTTTAATCTAATTAGTTGTTCATTTGTCACCTCTACTTAAGGGGAAAATGCTATTATCACCATTGTTGCCCATAAATTGTTCCTTCCATGCCTTATTCTGTTTACAGAATTTTTTTCTTTGTTTTTAAACTTAGTGCTTTATGTTTGGAGATATGTTCTTCTATGCATTGCATTTGTGCATTCAGTCTCATAGACGAGCACATTACATGTCATGAATAAGCTCACCTTTGCTTTTTGATTATATTTGTATTGCACAGAGAAGAAACTTTTGCAGTCTAAGCTATGGAAAGCATCATCACATGGAAAAGTCAAAGATACAAGAAAACTTCCCTACTGGAAGAGATGCATCTACTTCTACAGAGGATTTAGGTATGAAACTGACACATGCTAATCTTGGTCATGAATCTCACACATCCTTATCTCGGTTATTAAACTTATTACTGAATCTTGCACTTAACAGAAATTCTTATAGTAACATCCAGAAGTTAGATTGGCATTATTTATGCCATACTTGTTTAGCAGTACCAGACATCTCATGATAAACAGCTTTGATTCCATGAATACCTGATGATTAGTGATTTCGCAAGAACAGATCTAGATATTAAGAAGTTTAGTTTGGTTCATTTTGCTATCAACCAAATGATTAACAAGTTCCAGGATCTTTATTTAATTTATTATGTTTGTACCATGAAATTATTAAAAGATGAAGGTTGTCGAATAGTTGTTTGTCCTCTTATCCTGAGTTTGCTTAGATCATTTAAAGGTCTCAATCGTCTATAAGACAGATGGAATTTTAATCTTCTAGAAAATTCTGTTTGGTTGAAAAAATTAATTATTCTAGATTTATGTGCTGTTGCATGTGTTCATGGATGGCTATTTAAGTTGTTTAATGGATTTCGTCCTATGTATTCAAACTGCTTTATAAGTTGTAACAACCCATAAGTGGCACTCCATGCAAGCAAGGGTGACTGGTTCTTGTGGTCACGTATGGCTGAACAGGCCTGGTTGCCACCCCCCTCCACACCAAGCCCCTCTCTATCTGAGTAGCTGAAAACATTGTTCTAATTTCTACATCTTCTTCTGTCTGTGGGCATGTCAAAGCGTTGCTCCTGTAGAATTTTCTGCACACTGAAGTAGTGGTTCAGTTGGCCTTAAAGCCTATTCTTTCTGTTTTCCTAAAGAGCTAGGGTCCTTGCTTTTTCCAAGAATGATTCACTTCAAGAGTTCTAAATTATTATGTAGAATTATGGAGGATTTCAGCCATACACCCCTGTGCCCGCTTCTTTCTGGTTCATTTGCTTTATCTTTCTTTTGACCTTTCATCTTTCAATCTTTACAATCTGGACAGCTTGATCAGGTCAACACCTGAACCATCACCCAAGAACTCTACTGCATCAGATCACTCTAAACCTGGATTTTCTGAAAACTGTTCATCCCGGTGGGTCATGTGGTTGACCATTTGACCTAGGATGGGCTGAGCTGGTCTTCACCTGTCCAGTCCCTGTCCCTGCAGAGGACAGAAGCGATCTTTCCTCCTTTAATGCTTGATCTTAACCAAGGCAGAGGATGAGCCTGTTGTTGCCAGATATAAGGGAAAGGAGGAAGGAATGTAGACCATCATCGGATCTATGGCAAGCGCCGGTCATTGCTGGGTCTACGGTAGAGAGATTTGTCTTCATTGAATCTATGGAAGACAGGTCTGTGGTTGGTGGATTCATAATGGGAGAAATCTGTGGTCACTGGATTTGTGGCAAAGCAGCTTGCCATCACTGGATCCGTGACTAAGGAGGCTGTCATCTCTTGATCAGCCCATTTTGACTGGATCTATGGTAGAAGATCCTCTTCCTTGCAGGACCCATTGAGGAGGAAATTCATTGCTGTTGAATCTTAAGAGGAGGATGCCTGCTTTTGCCTAGTTTGGGAGCGAAATAGATCTGTGGAAACGATGCCTGCCATCGCCAGATTTGAGAGGGCTTGTAGTTCTTGCTTCTCCCTCCTTGTCCTCTTGTTGATTTTCCTTTATCTTGTTGGCTCAAGAACTCCGTGCTCCGGAGCAACCTAGATTCTGGTGTCTAGACCCATGGGAGTTGATAGTGGGAGGAGGAGAATTAAATGAGATGGTGACCCATTTGGGCCTGTGGTCGACTCGCAGTTAGACTGGTGACCTGTGATCTAGCCACGGCAATGGGCTCGGCTGGGTCAGTGGGTTTAGAACAGTGCCTGCTTGTCGTTAGTTGGGGAAAGAAGGGAAAAAGGGATGTTGGTCAATCCTTGTTGATACAGAAGTGAGGTTTCTTGGAATTATAAAATATGGCTGTTCATTACCTTTCTTGAGCATTTCAAAGCTCCATTTTTCCTCCTTTTCACTTGATGCTCTCAATGTAGAAAATTAAGATTAGAAAAAGTGTAAGCTGTTTGAAAACGTGATGGGAAATCACCTTTTCATAAGTAAAATGTGAATAGTGAAGATTATTCACATTTTGATTTGTGAACCATGCAGAAAGAAATATGAAAGAAATAACTGTCCAGCCGCAAGAACGACCACACAACAACACCACATTGCAGGGATCACCATTAACATAGATCCATGAGTAGTCATGAACTGTTCATGATTAATCTGTGGAGTTTATTATTTTGTGAACAGTATAAATAACTCAGTTATTCAGTTCAAGTCTGAACGACCATTCGCGTAAGAATATTTTGTTTGTAGCTTAGAAAGTTTTCAATAATTTAGAGATTGTTGCGACCATAAAACCAAGAATACTTATCATGTGAAAACTTTGTGTCTAAAAGATAAAATTAACAAAAAAAGGTTGATAAGTGATTTCAATCTATGTTTTCCAGTTCATGAGACAGAATCACCTTTTTTTAAGTATTCCAGCAACTGCGTCCATTCTAGGCACTACTGCATGGGGACTGTTTGTCAACAAGCTTCCTGGTTGATGCCCTCTTTTTCAGTCCTAAATTGACTCAAATTGCATAAATCATTATGGGCTCCTTACTATCATTTATACATATTCTGTTGCTAAATAAATTCCATCATTAACCATGAAATTTCACTTCCAGGTGTTGAACATGTGAATTTGGTTGAGAGGGAGACTAGTGTTTCAGAGACAATGCTCAGCAGTAGCCTAAATGCTCTTCAAGGTATCAGACCATTCATGTCTGTTCCTGAAGATGGAGGATTCAATCTTCCAGATGGATCTGGTGATATTCCAGTAGATCAGCGTAGAATGGTTGACAATATCAATTCATTGATGTCTGAGGTATGTATTTAAGTATATTTGATATAATTGCCAAGCGTTCAATTGTTCCCAAAATAATGTTCAAACCCCCTTGTTCCATTCACTGCCAAAATCCTTTATTTAGTCAAATTTACTGCACATTGGATACTTGCAGCTAGCACTGGAGAAAGAAGAGCTGGTGCGAGCTCTGAAAATAGAATCATCTAATTGTTCCAAGCTTAAGGTAATATACTTACAGTGATAGTTGTTGCTGGTACTTCAAGTACATTGCACTGTTATGTTTCTTTCCAACTAAATACCATATTGAGATAGGATAAATAGGTCTAATGTTTAAATTTCATTCTGTTATTATATAATCTCATATGGTATGTCAATGCTAATTAATCTATTAGGATCATTTCATTAGTATTTGTCAATCTGAAGGTCCTTAGCATGAGTCTGAAGCTGCAACTAATACATTTTAATGTCGATTGTGGAAGGACACGAACAAGGATCTATCACAAAAGCTGGAGGCACAGACCCAGAGGTTAGAGCTCATGACTGCTCAACGAATGGCCAACGAGAATGTTTTGACAAGACCTGCAGATTCCCAGGTTATGCATGCAACAGAGTATGCCGATGAAGGGGATGAGGTATGATAGTCATTAGATGATATCATGGTTAGCATGCGTATCTATTTTAGTGCAGGTGTTGATATTCTCATTACGTGCTTCTTAAGAATTGTCTTGTTTGAGAAGACATCTACAGGAAAGCTGGTCCAGTTACTATTAGCTGGGTTGCACAACCAGCTGCCCTTTGTTTTACGACTTGTAAATTGGCAATGCTTTATCTGCAAAACACTGAGCTTTTCTGTCACTTGGTAATGTTATCCTAAAATCTACCGATCAGTTGTTGTATGCTGCTAAGCATTGGGATGTTGTTTTTCTCTTCCAGGTGGTTGAGAGGGTGTTGGGTTGGATAATGAAGCTTTCCCTGGAGGCCCGGCAAAGCGGCGGACTAGCAAGCTTCTGTAACAGGGAAAAGAAGGAATTCTTTTACATATGGTGATGCCGTTATTCCTTTTGTTTACTTTTCTTAATAGTGGTGATAGAATGGAGGTCTCTGAATCTGTATATTGCGTTGTTAAATTTAGTCATTCTTTTTAATAGAAAAAAAAATGGAATACTTGGTGTTTCTTCCATTAATCATGTGTGGAAGTACACCCAGTGATTGGGAATAACGAAGTGCCCCATCATTCTTTTGCTGAATACTGTTTTGGGTATCTTTGGGAGTGGCAAGTGTAAGAAGGAACTGTTGTGTTCATTATGTTGAATTTTCTTTCAATTTATAATTTGCTACATCTGGAGACGGATCTTGGTGTTTGGCCTAAGACTGATCCCTCGTTTGTGCTTTACTCCATTGATGATGGGAATTTGACCGTGCAGGAATTCTGCGTCTTGCAATTGCTGCGAAGCTCTCGTCACAGAATAATTAGTACGTGAAGTACCATTATATGGTTGTGTGATCTCAGGAGTTGGGCTGTTAAAAAGTTTTAGTCTTTCTCATGAGGGTGCATTAAATTCAGTTCTATTGGTTCTGAAGTAACGAGAATTGAAGAGTGGAGTGTTTCTTGTGTCCGGTTTAAACATGCTACTTTAAGCGATGGACGTGCAGGATTACCTCGTTTTTTCACTGTTAAGAGATTCAGGCTATCAAAGATTGAACTTTTGATTTTATGACATAATGGCACTCCGTGGATGATTCATCTGCTACCTGTGCTCATGGTCGAGTTGCAAATAATATTTGTAATTTCTTTGTCTTGTCCTAGGGTCTCAACATGTTCACATCAATAGATTGATGTTACTGGCTTGTTTTGGATTGCAAAAGTGGACCGTCTTGCCAAAATGTGAGATCTTATACGCGAATTGTAAATCAAACGTAAAGTTTAAATCAACTCAGGACCATCTTTTGTAGGCTGAAATCATTCATGAAGGAATTCTGGCAAAATTTTTGATCTGACAACAATCAGTTATGAGGACACGTGCCGTTCGAAGCAGGATGCATTACAAAGATCCAGCGACAGAAATTTAGAACCGGAAATATCTATGGACTTTGGTTTGTCAGGAAAAGAGGGGTGAAATTGTGGTTAACGGAAAATAAAAATATCTTATGTTTGGTTGGAGTTTTTAAAGAAGAGATGGAATAGTATTTTCCTATGAAATAAATTTTCATTGGAAAGAAAAATTCTATGTAGGATATGGAAAAGCCACTTTTCCATAAGATCAGAATTGTGGTATTCTTTTTTTTTTAAATATGTTTAAACCATCATGATCTTCTTAATAGCAATTTTTAAGGATTAATCTTAAATTATTAAAAATCACCACAATATAAAGAAATTATGGCAATTTTAATATAAAAAATACATTAATAACTATTTAAAATTATTACAATACAAAGAAGTCCAACTATTTATAAAAAACTCAATCCAATAAATAATTTGAATAGCTATTTTTAAATATTTAAAAAATATTTTTAGATTTAAAAATATTTAAATATAGCTATTAAAAATATATTATGAATTGTGGTAATTTTAATATTTAGATAAATATCCAAATATAAACTGAGATAGTTTTAAGTTAAAAATTTTTAAAAATAGATATTAAAGATATATTCTGGTCTTTCTGTTGAATCTTCAAAACCTTAAGATCTTAATATTTTAAGTACGGATATTTAATTAGCAATCCCTCGATTGACGCCGCTATAACAAAAACTCTCCATTGATCAAAACTGTAACTTCCGATCCGTACTCACTGTAACCCAATAGTTTTGGTATGAGATGGCTTTAGAAAATATCAAAAATAGCCTTTCACGCCACGAAACATTCTTGATTCGTTCATCTTTTCTCCACTTTGGTTCATATCTTGGCGGGGAACTACAATTCTGGAATTGCCTCCTTGGAGACTGGCATGCACCCATGAGTCGAAGTGGGAGGAACCTTTACCCACCGCACTGCCCATCATCTTTCTTCTTCTATATATCTATTCCATCATCTTTGTTAATATCCAATAGAAACTAATAAAAGAAGAAAAGTTCTATTGCCCAGATATGGAGCCCAAGAGAGGGGTGAATTGGATCTTTTAAAATTTCAAGATTAGTGCACTTAAATAATGTGCTAAGGTATTGAGTAGAATGAGTTGATTTGCAATAAAGATGAAATCAAACACAAATGAGAAATAAATAAGAATTGAACACAAAGAGCAAGTAAAGAGATGCAAGCACAACAAATACTAAGAATTTATAGTGGTTCGGTGCCAACCTTGCACCTACATCCACTCCCTAAATCTCTACTTGGGAATTCAATCCACTAAATAGATTTCAAAATTACAACACGTCGAACAACTCCAATCCTTGCTATCTAAGCAAGAATACTTATTTTTGGTACAAGCCAACCCTCAATAATCTGATTTCAGGTTCAGATCAATCTATCCGAGTTTTGGAACCCCTCCAAAACTCAAAAAATTAAATACAATATGAGAAAAATAGGGTACAGAAAATTCAGCATAATATCCCCTTAAATAAACACAATAAACGCAATAGAAATACAATACTTAAGAGGAAGAAGCTTTTGCTGAACACCCTCAATGAATTGCACACTTGATTGCAGTTGGAGAGTAGTTGGTGAAGTGATTAAATGCTTCTTTCCTCTCTTTAGGGCTGGTTTTAGCTTTTCTCGGATGTGAACTTGAATGCTTGCAAAACTTGTGATTTTTCACTTCAAGAGAGTATTTATAGTCACCATTTACCCTTGAGAATATCTTAGAGTTGGTTTAGAGTCGTTGGAGAGTGTTTAATGCGTATTAAATACATTAAAAATGGGCTGAAAACTAGCCATTACGAACTCGCCCAAAATGGGTCGTCTCATATGAGTCGTCCCACTGTGATTGAAAGTTCCATGGGATGCCTCATTTGGCCAGTCTGAAAATCAGACTTTTTGTTTTGATCTCAGGGTCTCAGGGATCATCCTAAGTGGGTCGTCCCACTATGTGCCATAAGTCAAAACAGTGCGTATCGGCTACTCAATGAAAAGAATGACCCAAATGAATTGTCCCATTTTGTTGCAACCCAATTTTTCATATATTTAAGGTTTGAAACTTACTAAAATACTTTCAAACGCTCTCAAATAGCTTCAAATCAATTGGACACTCTCAGAAGGCTTCGAAAACTTCTCCAACTTGCAGAAACTTTAATTTTGGCACACTTGATGAAGTTTTTCAAACCCAATCTTTTGGACTATCTGAAACATCATAAAATATTCTCCA
The DNA here is from genome assembly GCA_000441515.1 of Elaeis oleifera. Lineage (NCBI taxonomy): Eukaryota > Viridiplantae > Streptophyta > Magnoliopsida > Arecales > Arecaceae > Elaeis > Elaeis oleifera. Next base: position 85,875 of record KE506367.1, read on the forward strand.
AAGACAAGAAACACATTAGTAGTCCTCTTAAATGGTTTGCGATCATCAAAATCAATTCTTGGAGCAACAATTTTTCCTTTTGATGACGATAAAATATTTGAGTGTTTATAAATAAGTCCTTAAAGCTAAAAAATTTAAATTTGTGAAGCACTTGTAGAAATATATCAAAGATAGAAAATTATGAGATACATATTTTCATCAATTTTAATGTTTCAATTCATTTTGCTAAAACTCATTTGTGAAGATATCAGAGTTTTTCTAAAGATTATTCTTAATCAAATAAAATTCTCTTCTTTCTTGTATGAAATAGATAAAAATAATTATTTGACCATTTTGAAAAAGATCTTCCCCTTTCTTATATAAAGAGGGTTCAATTTGTAAAAATTTTTTTATTGAAGCAGAGATGGTTCATAAAAGAATTTTGTTCTTCTCTTCTTTGTTTTTAATATTAGAGCAATAAATGTGAAAGAAAAATATATATATTTTATTTGAAACCAAGAATTAAAAAAGAAAAAATTGAAGCATTTTGTACAATCAAAAATAAATGTATCTAGACATTTTATCATTCATACAAAAATAAAATTATCAGAAATACTAGAGCACTCAAGAAAATAAATATATCAGAGTAATTTTTCAGATAGTATCAAAATGAAGATAAAAACAGATGTATTAGAGTAAAAATGGGTGTATCAGAGGCGTATCAATGCAAAATACTGTATCAGAGCACAAAGTTTAAAAGAACATTTAAATCTAAAAGGTTCAGATAGATAATACACTACTTTATACCATTCTCCTCTTTTTGACATCATAAAAAATAGACTAAAGGAGTAAGATTTTTCATGGTTCTATTCAGGTATCAGAGTAATAGTGCATTCATTCAAGTATAGCAATCATTCATTCAAGTATAGCAATCATTCATTTATTCATTCATCCAAAAAAAAAAGAAGTGAGCCATGATAATAACCTCATTCATTAATTACAATAAAAAGAGAGGTTACAAGAGTCATAATATATGTCCATGTAGGGCTGGCAAAATATGACCCGACCTGCCAACCCGACCCGTGTTCGACTTGCCATAAATAGGTTTGGATTTAGGTTAAACAGGTTCGGGTCATAAACGGGTCGACCCATTTAACCTGTTTAATAATTGGATCAGATATGGATTTTAGATATCTGACCCGTTTAACCCGTTTAATATTTAGGTTGGATTGAGTCAGATAACCCATTTAACCTGTTTAACTTATTTCTGACCCATTTAATCATTTAACCTATTTAACCTGTTTAACCCATTTAAGATCCGTTTAACCTGTTTAACCCATTTAAGACCCGTTTAACCTGTTTAAAATCTGTTTAACCTATTTCTGACCCATTTAACTTGACTTGTTTAATCTGTTTAACCCGTTTAACCTGTTTAACCCGTTTAATCTAATTTGACCTATTTAATAAATGGGTTAAACGGGTCAGGTCGGGTTACCTGTTGAATAAACAGGTCGGGTTCAGATTTGAATTTTTGACCTGTTTAATAAACAGGTCGGATTTGGGATGACCATTTTCTGATCCGATCCGTTTATGACCCGACCTGTTTATGACCTACCCGACCTATTTGCCACCCCTATGTCTATGAGCATAAAGCTCTCATACATCCAATCTACAAAATACAACTAAGTAATCTAATACAAAATAATAAAATTACTGAGAATGGGCATCGAGCTCAATATCAAGATTGGTAAAACATGATTAGCCTCGTCCTCGATCAAAAGGTCTGATCCGAGAGGAAGATGTCGGAAAACGAAAAGCAATGGGCTGAACAAAGGCTGGCTCACTGGATGCGGAGGGCCTAGACTGAAGCTGAGTCCTAATGGCATCAAGCTAGGATAAGATCCCCCTCACTGTAAGTCGGAGCCCATCTAAATCAGCAGATACGAAGTCTCTGGAGTCTTTGATGTCTTTTCGAATCAGCTCAAGAGAAGAACGAAGCTGGCTGTGGAGTCTCTCTATCTCTTAAGCTAAATCATCCAGCTGAGGTGAAGTGGTGGTCAAAGTGCTCGCTCCTCCCGATAGAGAAATTAAAATCCATCTAATCTCCCTCTCGATATCAAAATCTTGCCACTGAACCTGAGTAGAGAGCTCTCTACACTCTCTAGTCTAGTACTCAAATTAGACAAGAACTCCATCAATGAAAATATGTGTGGCACGATAGAAAAGTCCGAGAAAGGATCAGAGAAAGAACTCGGTAGAGCCTGGCGATATTGCTGCTGCTGCTGCTGCACCAGCTGGAGGATCTACTGCTGAAACTGGTGAGATGCTGAAGAAACTAATCCTGAAATCACTGTTGCTGAACAGATAGAATTCCTGCCTCTCTCTCAACCAATAGTCCCATATCCTCATCCCCAAACTAAAGATGGCACGGTATAGCTTGATGGGGTACTCTGACTGAGGGTCCTGCCTCAGACTCCGAAATAGGGTGATCAACTGGACTCTGCCTGGGCACAGGTAAAGATGGACCCTCCCCTCAGCATGCTCCTCCTCCTCATCATCCTCCTCAACTGCAGCTGCACAGCCCTTGGCCCAACGGCTATCTACTCTGACAAACCCCATGCACCGAAGAGAGTGATTATTGTAGGTGTTGGTGTATGGCAGTCTACAAACAATCTCTCCCTCAAAACTCACTCCAGACTCTCTAAAAATCACAGTGAGAGCCACGCCATATGGCAAGAGAGCCTTGGATCTGTTCAAGGCTTCCCTCATGGCATCGATCATCATAAAAGGTAGGTTCAGGGGAGTCTCAGAAACAATATGGTGCATCAAGCAGATATCCCTACCAGTCATCAAATCATATCTTCCTCCTCTGGGAAAGAAAATTCTAGACACCATGTGGTGGAGCAACTTCATTTCCACACTCAGATCCTTGGCTTTAATTTTCAGAAAATCTTCTACATCTTCTCTTCCAAGGATAGTCCTAAGTTCAATTTTCTTTTTGGATAGCTTATCTAGGCAACTACGTTAATAAGGCATCTGAAGGAGTCTACCTAGCCTAGGTGCATTCAAAATAATTTGGACTCCCTTCACAACAGACCTCAAAACACCATCAGAAAAACCAAATTTGAATAAAATTTTTGACCAAATCAATATAAATCGGCTCAGACAAACTTAGAAAAAATTTCCATCCTTGCTTAATTAATTTTTTTAATTAACTTTTCTCCAATTGAAAACCATCGTGCCTTAAAAAATTGAAATCTACATTTCTTCTCAAAGCAACCTTCCTTGCAGATAGAGGAATCTTACTTGGAGTGACTAGTGGAGATGCTTGGGTTGGCTCTTGTGCTGCCTTCTTCACCGTTCCTCAGCCTTCAAGGACCTCACTGACTTCCTTCTCTGCGGCAACCTCATTTTGGGGCCATTGACCCAAGGAGAGGAGAAAAATCGGTTGAAAGGGTAGAGAGGGATGAGAGATGGATGAAAATGAAGAGGAGAAGAGGGTTTCGGTTGATTGTCATGGATTTGCAAGTTAGGGCTTGAGATTATGATGGAGAGCAAGAGGGTATGCTAAGAGAGAGAGTTTGCTCTAGGGTTTAAGATGGAGATCCAAGATTTTGGACGGTTAATGGGATGGATTTGTGGGATTGTGGCCAGTGGAGAGCTTGGAGAAGGGTTTCGGTATGGGACGAGAAGAGAAGGAAGAAGCACAGTAATTGAGTCACCCACTTAGGTTTTAAGAGAGAAATTTAAACAGATCGATTCATATAAAATCCATTTGTCCGATTAATTGGGACGTCCCACATGGGTCACCTATCTAGGAAAGGTTCAGGCAATGAGAAAATGATTGAAACATAGAGAAAATTTAAGAGAAAAAATTTGAAATGGATCATATCGAGTTGAGATGATCATGAGAAGTTCAGATAAATTTGGTATGATTTTTGATTGAATATTTCAATGAAAAAATTTAAAAGATATTTGAATAGCACTGATGATTTTAGTTATCTTGAAAAAATCTCAGAAAAAGATAGATGGCTCTTAAAATTAAGATAATGATGTCAAAAATTTTAAAAAAATTTTGGAAGTAAATTATGATTGAAATTTAAGCAAAAGAATCTAAGATGCCCAATTTTCTTCTAATTTCATAAATTTATTTCATTTAGTGCTTTGATGAAAATATCAGCTAGTTATTTTTAGTATTTATGTATTCAAGTGTTATATCATTATTTGAAAATATTTTCTTATGAAATGATATCTAATTCAATGTATTTTGATCTAGAGTGTTGGATTAAATTTTTGATCAAATTGATGGCACTAGTATTATCACATCCCATGGGGATGTTTTTAAGTTCAATACCAAAATCTATGAGTTGTTGCTTAATCCACAGGATTTGTACACAGTAACTTTCGATTGTAATGTATTCGACCTCGATCGTAGATAATGTTACTAAATTTACTTTTGTTAAATCAAGAGATTAAGTTTACTTCAAGAAATTGACAAGTTTCACTAGTACTTTTCCTATCTAGTTTACATCCAGCAAAGTCTGCATTTGAGTAATCTATTAAGTCAATAGAAGATTATTTTGAGAACCAAAGTCTTAGGATTTGTGTTCCTTTTAAGTATCTAAAAATTCTCTTAACAGTATTTAAGTGAGATTTCTTAGGATTTGACTGATATCTAGTACACATACATACATTGAATATTATATCAGGTCAACTAGCAGTAAGACACAATAAAGAGCCTATCATGTCTTTATAGAGCTTTGAATCAATATTCTTACCATGCTCATTTTTTTCTAATTTACAGAAAGGGATCATAGGTGTACTTACAATTTTTGAACTCTCCATTTCAAATTTCTTTAATAGTTCTCTTATGTACTTACTTTGGATGATGGAGATCCCTTCCTTCATTTGCTTAATCTGGAGTCCGAGGAAGAAAGTGAGTTCTCCCATCATGCTCAGTACGAATTCTCTCTGCACGAGCTTGGCAAACTCTTGGCACAAATTTTCATTAGTAGACCAAATATAATATCATCAACATATATCTATATAACTAGAATTTTTTATTTTTCTTTTTATAGAAAAGGTAGTATCAACTTTTTCTCTTGAAAAATTATTTTCTAACAAAAACTTACTTAATCTTTCATACCAAGCCCTGGGAGCTTGTTTTAAACCATATAATATTTATTTAACTTAAATACATGATCTGAAAATTTATGACTTTCAAAACTTAGAGATTGTTTAACATATACTTCTTCAACAATATAACCATTTAGAAAAGCACTCTTAATATCCATTTGAAACAGCTTAAAATTTATAAAGCAAGCAAAAGTAAGAAGTATTCTTATGACTTCTAATCTAGCAACAGGAGTAAATATTTCATCAAAATTAATTCTTTCTTATTGATTGTATCTTTTAGCAACTAATCTTGCTTTATTTCTTATTATATTTTCATCTTCATTTAATTTGTTCCTATATATCCATTTAGTTCCTATTATAGGGTGATTTTTAGGTCTAGCAACTAGTGTCCATATATTATTTTTTTAAATTGATTTAGCTCTTCTTGCATGACAATTATCCAGTTATGGTCTTTTTCAGCTTCATCTATTATTTTAGATTCTAGATGTAAACAAAATGACATAATTATAAACATCTCTAAGAGAGGATCTAATTCTTATTCCTTGTGTCGGATCACCAATTATTAATTTTTAGGATGATTGTGGACATACCTCTATTTCTTGGAAGATTACCAGTATCTTGAGGTTATTCTTGAATGTTCTGATCATTGATGCTTTCATCTTCATATTTTTATCCAATTGATCTTTGCTTTGCTCATCTGAGTCATTGATGGTGAGCTCTTTCATTCCATCTTCTATGATACCTGAGCCATCTGAGTCTTCAATGTTCTTTTTTCTTGATGGAAGATCATTAGTTTCATTAAAACTACATGAATTGACTCTTCTACTACTAGTATTCTTTTATTAAATACTCTAAAGGCTTTGCTAGAAATGGAATAGCCAAGAAAGACAACTTCATCAGATTTAGCATCAAATTTGCCTAAGCTATCTTTACCATTATTCAAAATAAATACCGACAACTAAAAATATGAAAATAACCTATATTAAGTTTCTATATTTCCATAATTCATAAGGTATTTTTTTAAAATAGATCTTATTAAAGCATGATTTAAAATGTAACAAGCTGTGTTAATTGCCTCTGCTTAAAAATATTTTGAGAGTTTGCTTTCACATAGTATGGTACGGGCCATTTCTTCTAGGGTTCTATTTTTTCTTTCAACAACTCTATTTTGTTGTGGTGTTTTAGGTACTGAGAAGTTATGATCTATGCCCTTTTCATCATAAATTTTTTAAAATCTTTATTTTCAAATTCAGTGCCATGGTCACTTCGTATAGAAATAATTGGTAAACCTTTTTCATTCGAAATCTTGCGATAAAACTTAGAGAATACTGAAAATACTTCATCCTTAGAAGCTAAAAACAAAACCCAAGTAAAACGTGAAAAACCATCAATAATTATAAAATTATATTTTTTTCCTCCTAGACTAGTTGTCCTTGTATGACCAAATAAATTCATATGTAAGAGCTCTAAAGGTTTAGAAGTTGAAACAATATTCTTAGATTTAAAGAAACTCTTGTTTGTTTACCTAATTGACATACATCACAAATTTTATCTTTGTCAAAATTAATTTTTGACAAATCAAAAATTAAATCTTTTTTAATGATTTTAAAAAATGTGTGCATACTAATATGTGCTAGCCTATGGTGCCAAGGCCAACTAGTCTCATTAATTTTAACATTCATGGTTACAATACATTGCATATTTTATAAAGATAGATTATCCAAATCAACCATGTATACATTACCATACCTATGTCCAATGAATCTAGTGCTAACATCAGAGGGACTAGTTATAATACACATAGATGATTCAAAAACTACCTTATAACCTTTATCACATAATTGACTAATACTTAAAAGGTAGCAACTAATAATGAAACCTGCAACCAAAACAAACAAAGATTGGTAAAAAATTTTGTTTTTTCTTCTTTTCTTTTTCATTTTTTTTTTCTTTTCCTCTTCATTTTCCTTTTTTTCTTCTTTTTGTTTTGCTTGTTTCCTTTCTTTCTCATTTTTTCTGTACTTCCCCCATCCTCCTATTGTATCTTTATGTAGTGAAGAATAGCACATTAAAAAAATATTAGACCAATGTAGTGTTAGATGTGTGCCCTAGATGAC
>KE506367.1:103153-116339 GCA_000441515.1 Elaeis oleifera
GTTTTTCCTTCATGTAGACCCAAAATGAGTTAACTGTAGCATCCATGTGTAAAGGTAACAGTAGCATAACATCATAATGGCGATACATATTGTTAAAACTGATAGCTATTGACGATAGCAATGAAAGACATAGTAGCCGGCCTTAGTTTGGAAAAGACAAAATGGTTTGCAGTAGTATACAGTTGAGAATATTATAAAAATACTTTGAGCAGCATCTTGAAGACTATAATATAGTTGGCAATGTGATGTAACCAAGGTATGGTAATGAGGTTGGTCATATGTATTTTGGTCAAATGCATAAAAGCAAAGGAGAAAAAGGTTAGAATTCTCCACTCTACACTCCCTTTTATTATGTTCATTATTTAGCTCAATTGGTCACTACTAATCAACTCTTTTTGCTTTTTTCCTTTAATTCTGGCCTGACATAGTATTTTTCTTTTCTCTCAGTTTTTTCCATCAGTATTTTCTCTCTTCTCAATGAAATTTCCAGACTCTTTTTTTCCACTCAGTTTTTTCCTTTGTCTATCAATGTTTGTATAATTTTTCTTTGTGTCTCTTTTGCTCTCTCACTATATTATTCATTTTTTTCTTTTATTTTTTATTCTGTACAAACAGACTTTAAAAGTATGATGCCGCATCAGCTTCATATGACACAAAGCTATGTTATCCATAAAAGGTATACACAGAAAAGGTATATGCCGCATCCAATTTTGTCCAAAAATTTAGAAATATGCACTGATGAAGTAGATATGATAAACAAAACTTTTCCATATATGTTCTAATTCTTTCCTCTGCTTGATTTGATATTGCTGATGAGGTAGGAGGAAAAGACTAGTGTGTTCCTCCCAAAGCCACCATTTATCTAATGTATCCAACTCTATAAGCATCAGCTATGAGAAGAAAGTTGCAATGATGATCATGAATATCCTCATAATTCCATAAAAAATCTCTCTGTAATGCACTATTAGCCATAAGATCTACAACCTGATTCGCTTCTCGAAAAATGTGAGATATTTTATAGAACTTTGCAATTGATTTCCAATGTAAAAGATCATTAACATGGGGAATATGAGTAAGTAAATGCAATGAGGGTTTTGAAGCTAAGAGATAGTAGTGGCAGAGTCCCCTTCCACCCAAATATGGGTAGCCTTTAATTCAATAATGGCAACCCGAATCTCAAGCCAGGCAGCTAACAATTCAGCAAAAGGACATTAGCATGAGGAAGTACCTTACCTCTGATGCGCAGTAGTTGAGTATTATGATTTTTAATAACATAGCCTGCAACTGCCCTGTCTCTGATTATAGATGCATCAAAATTAATTTCATGACCCTAACAAGACACTACACAAGATTGACAAAAGGATGAATCCTTTTGCATTTGGCTATCCCAGTACTGACATGAGGCGAAAAAAGATAAAGAATATAAGCATCTAAAGTCTTTAGCAAAAACCATCAATTTGTGCATTAATTGAGCAATCATCGTCTGGTTGCTATTAAGATCCGTTTATTCCGAGCCTACCAAAGCAACCAAGCTACATATGCCAAGAGTGATTTCTGTTCCATCGCTATCTGACTATTCGAAATATATTCAATTAAAGCTAGCAACGAAGAAGGATAGAAATTCACTCGGTACATAAAACTTAGTTGCTGCCAATAAAGTTGAGCATAACAATAGTGAACAATAGGATGGGCACAATCCTCAATTTGATCAGTGCAAATTCACAAATCATATCTATAGAGGGTATGATGTTGCAGTGGGCTAATAATTATTTACAAGGCAGCTGATTCCAAACCAATCTCCAGAGAAAAGTTTTGATCCGCATAGGCACTTTAAGAGACCAAATACAATTAACCTGTAAATGTGGAACATCATTAGAAAAAGATAAACGCTTCATACCTTGCAAGGAAACATGTATTAATTTAGAAGAACCCCAAACCATCCTATCCTCCCAAACACCTAGGGATAAGGGAATAGTACAAATATTCTTAAGCAAATCCAAAAAAAAGTGTTGTGCAAGCCCCTACAAATTTCAAGTTCTGTCAGTATTAATAAAATCAAAGACATGCATATTTACATTCATAAGGTCCATATTAATGTAAGTAGGCCAAGCCATAAGGGGAATGGATGATATCCATAGGTCCTCATAAACTTTGATGGAAGTACCAGTACCCACCATCCATAAAAATTGGAATTTCAAATGAGACCCAACCTTCGCAATCTTCTTCCAAATGATAGAAGCTTTCTCTGGACAATTATAATTAATCCATGATCTAGTACATTTGTATTTTGCTTTACTACACAAGCCCATAATGAATGCGGATTCAAAATCACCTAAGCAGCTAATTTATACAACTAGCAAAAATGATGTTGATTTGACAATTGAAATCACAGACCACCACATGATTTAGGAGTACACACCTGATTCCATGCAATAGGATGAAACGCACGCCGATCCAATGCATGATCCTAAAAAAAAGCTCTGAATTCTCTATCAATCTTATGAAGAACAGATATAGGAACATGAACAGAAGAAAAGACATAAAGAGGGATAGCATAAAGCATCAAGTGGAGTAAAGTCATACGACCAGTAAGAGATAACGTTCGTCATTTCCAAGCTATGACTTTATTTGATATTTTATTTAATATAAATTGAAAGTCAGAGGGTCTAAGTATTGTACCTGATAAAGAAGCCCCAAGGTAAATCCATCTTTCTCTTTTTTTTCAAAAAATATAGTACTTGTAAGGTGTGCTGTCAGGTAGTACATCCAATGCCTGAAAAAAAAGAATATGAGATTTTGCATAATTAATAGCCTGTCTATAATACATGCAATAAGTATTAAGAATAGCAGAGAGGCATATAGCATTATGCAAAGTAGCTCAAGCAAAAAGTAAACAGTCATCAGTGTAAAATACATGTGTGATTTTTGAAGCACCACGAATTTTATAACCCTGAAGAAGATTCGACTGAGCAGCAACATGAAGAAACTTAAAAAAAAATCAAAATATAAATAAAAAGATAAGGTGAGAGGGAACACCCCTGCCTTAAACCTCTAGAGACAACAAAAGAGGGTGGGCACACCATTGATCAGGTAAATCCATCTGCTGAAGAACAAAAATAAGAAAGGCCAATGAATCCTATCATAGGCCTTCTCCATATCCAACTTCAATAGCATGAGGGCCTAAGAAGAAGGAGCATTATAAAGAGAATGCATAATTTCTTGCACAAGCAATAGATTTTTTGTAATATTCCTATCAGCTATAAAGGCACCTTGCTCCTTCGACACAAGAAAAGGCAAAAAGGTTTAAGCCTAGAAACCAAAATCTTCACAATAATTTATACACTATATTACACAAGCTAATAGGACGAAGATTATGAGGGCCCTAAGGATTTTCTCTTTTTGGTATCAAAGCAATATTCGTCTTGGTGCAAGAGTCTAGGAGGTGCGTAATTTGAAGAAAAATGTATAGCAGATAAAACTTCAGATTTAATAATATTTCAAAATTTTTGAAAGAAGAAAGATGAAAACCATCAGGTCCAGAGGCCTTATCAGAATGTATGGACATCACAGCATTTTCAACCTCATCATCCATAATTGGTTGAATAAGAAAAACATTGGGTAGGAGTTAAACAAATTCATAACAGGGTAATCTGGCTTCGGAATTTCCATATCCATCTTCCATCTATCATGAAAATGAGAAATCAACACATCTTGAATAATGTTTAGATCATTTGTAGTTCCAACCTATGGAAGGAAAGGATATTGATTCGATTAGAACGTCTTCGAAGAATAGTAGAACAGTGAAAAATTTTGTATTCGCATCACCATCTTTTAGTCACTAAATGCGAGATTTTTGACACCATATTAATTCAATGCAATACAAGACGTGATTATAATCCCTTAGTAGAGAAAGCAATAACAAATGGTCATGAGAAGACAAAACACCATTTTGAGATTCCTTATTTTGCAAATGAAGAATATGATTATATAATTGCTGAGCAAGATTATTCAAATTGCCTAAAGTATATTTTCAAGAATTGAGAGCACGACGAACCTTTTGAGGAAGTAAAAAATCTTTTAGTAAGATTATGAGTGAGAAAACTGACCCAAAAATTCTGAACTAACTCAAACACTTTTGGATAAGTAAGCCAAAATTTTTCAAAACGAAACACCTTAGGTCCCCTAATGATCTTATCCAAAATTGAAACAAAAGAGGACAATGATTTGAAGCAAAACGAGCAAGATGAGAGATAGAGGATTTTGGATAAAAATTTAATCAAGTATTAGTAGCAAACCCCCAATCAATTCTCTCCCATGCTCGTGCAGCTCCATCTCGAACCAAGGTTAAAAGCCCTTCTAACTCACGAAGCCAAACTCGAACAGCCCAATATTTCCACATGGCTGGCCCCTTCGTAGCCGTAGCATGTAGCTAAGCCAGGTGGCGAACCTTTTCTGGAAATGAGAAAAAGAAATGGAGTCAACTTATGACACATCCACGTTCAATGTCGGCAGTTTGACGGTGGAGTTGGTGCGTTGGCCGAGCGAGTTTGGGTTGCATGATCCTTGAGAAAGAATAATTGGTTTTTTCCGTGACATCGACTCTTCCACACATATTTCAAATTATTCAAATCTCTTTCATCCATCTATTTGCACGTATCATGAAAACAGCTATTGCACCATCTAACGATTGATATCGTAAAAGAAAGAGAATCATAAAGATACATTCCGAACCCTGGCCGATCATACAACTGACCGCTATTGAGTTTTGTGCTAATGCATGGTGACCAACTCTTTCTTTAAGATCCACTGAATCTACTTAATTTTCATTATTTATTTATTAATTAATAAGTATATTTATTTAATTAATTTAATATTCTAATTTATTAAAAATTCAAGAGTTTAAGTTTGCTAAAATAGTGTGACTTCCCGCCATTTATGCAAGAAGATGGAAGGTTAAATCGGATAAAGGATGGCAATGCTTAACTATTTAATTTGTTTAACTTATTCCAATCTAGATCGGAAGAGGTTACTTGAGATTCGAATGAATTGTTTGAGCTATTTAATACATGGTTCAGACTTGGGTTAAGAATTTTTTGATCTATTATATAGCCAATCAGACCTATATCCAGTCCAACTCGATCCCATTGCCATCCTTAATTCAGACTAGTGTTGGCTCTCAAGAATAGGACCGATAGTTATAACCAGAAAGTAACGGAATTAGTCCATCCTAATCTCAAAAACAACTATATAATTAGCACATCTTTCACCCTCTCCCTTCATGTTGTTCTGCATTAGTTAACCTGCCCTGCGGACTTGCATGCTAATGGTCATTTGAATGCATGACTGGACCGGCAGGTCTATCTTGAGCAAAATCAGAAAGCATGAACATTGTTGGGTAAGAATTGTTTGGTTACAGATTGCATCCTGTGGAGTGGATATAATTTGAATCTCAGAAGAGCCAATTCTTGTGGTGTGACTCAGCATATATACTACTTACTAGTTTTAGACAGAAGAGGACATAAAAACCGACATGAAGGCCACAATATCCGCGGTCTTGGCGGCATCATTGACAAATTACGCAAAGGTTTCTAAATTGTCTGAACTTTTGCATCATCTGTGCTGCATCATTTAAGCTATTTTCTATGTTGTACTCTTAGTAGCTTAGAACGAAAAAATTAGTCACTTTTATGCAAATATTGTGTGCGGATTTTTTTTTTTGGGTGCAGAAAGCTCATTTTTTGCTAAATTCCATATCTAACCTTGATTGTTTCTTGTGTTTAAATCTATCATACCATTTATTAAGTTGGTTAACTTGATATTACCAAGCCACTAAGACGCATCACCCTTCCCTATCGATATCCAATTGTAAGTCAGCTGGATTGAATAACGCTGGCTTTGTGAGTTCTTTGGATTGCTAAACTTCATGCCGAGACAAATGATTTGCCTTCGATGTTCTTATTAATATTCAATGAAAAAATATGGCATAAATTCACCTTTGTGATCCTTACTAATCAGCACACCAATTGGTAAGAAAATTGGATTTCTAGCAGATTGTAGGAATTACGAATGCGATGCGATATGATGCGTGACATTCCCACCTAACAGTGAAAAAATATAAGAAATAGCTAATAAATGGCATCCTGATACCAATGTTGCGAATTGAGCCTGAATCTATCTTAACATTCCTTGGTTTCCCTCTGCTAGAGGAAGTATGTAGGTCAAGTTATTACGTTTGTAAAAATATAATTTGTTGAAAATTTATTAAATGGAGCAAGGAAGCGGTCACTTAAGTCATAAACTAAGCTAACTAGCTATGCAATCTTTTAAGACAGGCGAAAATTCAATCACGAGGCTAGCATTGGACTTATAAATAAAGTAGGCTCAAGAGAGGTGGTTTTACCCAAAAAAAAAAAAAAAAGAGAGAAGGGTGGTTTACGAAATGGCTGCTTGTTTATATGACCACCCGAATTGAGTCTCTTGTTTGGTTATCCACGTCTCTTTTTGATACAAGTTTGCTCGGATGCCTAATAACAGTATGATTGTTTCTCATATCATCCATTAATTTTTTTTACTTTTGAACCAGGATAACTTACTTTTAATTTTAATTATTATTTAGAAATAGTTTGTTACGGTCCATCAGTTAAGCTCATAGCCACGTGGGCATAAGATGGCCTCATCCGTCTGTGAGGTATTGTCCGCTTTGGACATCCCAATGGAATCCCTACACGGCTTTGTCCCTCGAGGCCACATTGCACGGGCCAAAAAGCGCCTCACTAAGGTACAGCATGGGGCAGCCCATTGGCTGAACCCGCATGAGACCCACAGATAAGGTATTGTCCTCTTTGGAAGTCCACTGGGACGGACCTCGTGCGGTGTGGGTCTCTCAGAGTTTTGTCTCTATCAGCTCAGTGGCTGGACCATCGTGCTCTAAAAGGCACCTCACTGAGATACAGCATGGGGCAGCCCATAAAATGAATCCGCATGAGATCCACAAGTAAGGTATTGTCCCCTTTGGGAGCCCACTAAGACGGACCTCATGTGGCATGGGTCCTTCAAGGTTTTGTCCCTATCAGCTCAGTGGCTAGGCCATCATGCTTTGAAGAGCGCCTTACTGAGGGTTGGAGGGTTTCGAAGCCTTATAAGATAAGATGGCCTGACTGAACAACCGATGTGGGACTAAAATCTCGCTCCCTCCGCAACAGTGGCCCCTTCAGTCAGGAGACCTTGCCTGTTAGGGGGAGACCTGCATGGGTCACCAGGGTTACGATCTGATCAATCAGACTCATAAGGTCGGATCGGCTCCCAAGATGTGTTCATAGCCACGTGGGCATAAGACGGCCCACCCGTTTGTGAGGTATTATCCGCTTTGGACGTCCCCATGTGGTCCCTGCATGGCTTTATCTCTCGGGGCCGCATTGTGCAGGCCAAAAGACACTTCACTGAGGTACAGCATTTGGCAGCCTATGGGCTGGACCCACATGAGACCCACAGATAAGGTATTATCCCCTTTGGGAGCCCACCGAGATGGATCTCGTACGGCATGGGTCCCTCAGGGTTTTGTCCCTATCAGCTCAGTGGTTGGGCCATCATACTCTGAAGGGTGCCTTACTGAGGGCTGGAGGATTTCGAAATCTTATAAGACAAAGTGGCCTAACTAAACAACCGATGTGGGACTAAAGTTTCGCTCCCTCCTCAACAAGTTTAATTCTGTTTATTAACTTAAAACTCATTATATTTTCGTATGAGTGCACAAATGTGGTAGATGGCCTTCAAAAGCATAATAATAGTTGGTATAGTATGATAACATCCCTTATCTAGACCTTGGAGGTAATTAATGTGCATTAATTACTTGTTAGGAGGTTAATTTGAATTTGAGTGAAACTATATAAATTGGAATGGATTCAAATGAAATGAACAAGCTTGATCTGTTTGGATCCTTGGAGAACTTATCGAGAGGAGAACATTAAAGATAGTGCTTGTTTTTTATGATATAAAGAGTGGTTGTTGACGAGCCATTCACAGAGTTAGTGCCAGTTTATCCCACTTACCTACCAACATCATTACTTTTAGAAAAGATTACAGTGATACCCCTTAAATTTTGATCCATTTATACTTAGATTTTGAAAGAAAAAATTTTTCAAAGAACCCCAAATTTTAAAATATTACAAAGAGCTCCAGCTATCTGTCTCCATTAGACTACATTATGATGTGAGCTTCATCTGATAGGTTAAATCTTATGAAATACCATAAGTGCCCTTCCTAGAGTTTCTTGGTTAAAAAAAGAGTCATGTAACTCTCATGTGACCATCATCTTCCCTTTTTAAGTCGTGCTCTTTTTCCCCATCTATTACAGAAAAGTGAAAAAGAAGAGGGAGGGAGAAGAAGAAGCATAAATCGGATGGAAAAAGAGGGACCATACAGGAGGTAAAAGAAGAGCATAGATCGAAGGAAGAGAGGAGAATCTGAAATCATAATGGGTTCGACCACTAATAGCCATGCCTTCACCACATGTTTCGATCAAAACATTATGGTGTATTGTGACTACGAGTTGAGGGCATTTATGAAGACCTTATGGACCATGACTAATCCTAGTCGAAGGTTTTTTGGCAGCTCTATTTTTGAGATAACAAACCTTATAATTCCTCTTTGATTTTCCTTCACCCATAGCTCATCCATTCTTCAATTTTTTAATACAGGAGAGAAGAGGATGTGGGTTTTTTAATGGTATGATCTCCCACCATCACTACATGCAAGAGACCTCATGAACAAATTGATCCAAAAAATAAAAACTTGGAGGCTGAGCTCCAAGTCTACAAAGGGAGGAAAATCTGTTTAGTATGGTGCCTGCTTCTTTATGGGTATTCATTGGCACACTATTAGCATTGAAGTGGAGTGCTGGGAATGAGGATCTAAAGCAGTTCACTTTATAGATATAGCTCTCAAGAGAGGGGCAACCTATAATATTTTGAAATATTTAGGGTTCTAGTTTCTTTTTATAACTTTTAGGGGCTTAATGTCTGTAATCAAAACTTTTGAGGATTTTATGTAATGAATTTTATTAAGTTATAAATGAATATATTTATTATTCAGTGCCTTAAATATCTCGATATGTTCTTTTTATGATCAATAATAACACCAGATAATATGTTTGAATAGATATTACAATAGTGAGTAATTTGTTCATGCAATAAGAAAAAATATACACATCTTATACCATCACAGATATTAACTGTTTACTTGTACACATTCATACAGATTCATACAATTATCTATGCAATAGAAAAAATGTACAGATCCATATAATCATAAATATTATGTTCAAATGTAAACATTCATACACATTATACAAATATCATTTCTGCCTATAGTCTATACAATCACCTGTATATATCTATACACATTTATACGATTATTATTTCTATCTGTAGTCCATTCAAACATCTATACATATTAAATAGTTTATAATTTTTGCTAACAATCCATGCAATCAGATTATCATTTTTGCTTATAGTCTATACAATCATCTATACATATCTATATACATTCGCACCCTTGCCATTTCTGTCTACAATCCAAACTTTCACCCATACACATTCATACGCATTCATATGATCATCACTCCACTATGCACAAACATACAATCAACTGTGGCAACCCTATTAATATGGATAAGTTATACATGTGCTATTATACATCCACATTATATTTTAAACATATTTTCAATTGAGAAGTAGCCAAAAATAATATATCAGTCAACATATTCATAGTAATATAAAATAAAGCTCTGTACGTGTATCAGTCATTAAACAACAAAAGGTTCTATAAATGTATTAGTCATTAAATAACAAAAGCTATGTATCATTCAATGTGCTCATAGCAACATCAAAAAAGCTTCATCTACGTATCAGTATATAAACAACAAAAGCTTTGTATTAACCATATATCCTCCAATACAATGAATCTGTATATATATTAGCATATAAACATCACAAAAGAGACATTGCACATCAAAAAAGTATAACAAAGATATCAAGTCTCTAAAGGGATCATTGGTTAGGGCTAGGGCTGGGGCTGGGGCTAGGGCTAGGGCTGGGGCTGGGTCTAGGGCTAGGGCTGGGGCTGGGGCTAGTGTTGAAGAAAGCTGGTTGCTACCACCTGAAGTCCTAGCTCCTTATTCAGTCCTTGCCATCTGAAAATGCAAATGAACATGTTTACTTTGTGTGAATTGATAAAAGCTTTTGATGTTCTTCATTACCTTCCTTGAACTTCTTTTTTCCTTTATGTATTGCCAGGTGGAGTGCTCTTTTATTTAGATGCAGCTCCCTCCTTCTTAGGAGCTTCTTTCGTAGGAGATTTTTTCTTCTTAAGATCTTTGTAGGTCCTAGCATTGTGCCCCACTATATGCACTTACTATACTAAGACTGCCTCCAGTCTTTCTTACCTTATGAGCGTCCTACATCTCGTCTTCCTCTCTTTTGACTTCTTTATTTTGCCAAGAGATCTTTGATGTACAGATGCTCAAAAGAAGAGGGCTCCCATAGTTGCATCCTAGATACAGGGTTGATAACTGACTTGCATATTCTCATGAATGTCCCTTTGATGTACCAATGATCTATATATTGCTCAACTTCTTTCCTACAGAACATGATCATTGTCACTGCATGGCAGCATGATATACCAGTCAACTTAAATTTTCTTCATCCAGAAGTTCTTTTCTTAAGATCAATAATATAAGTACAATCGTAATGATCCACCTCAAAGCTACTGCCTCCATCATATCTGATATAGAACTGCATGACCTGCAACTTTGCTAACTTAACTTTTTTTTTTAATCTTAAGATAAATAGAATCATTGTGCTTCAACATAACCTATCTCTTTGTCTAGAATCTCTATATCAAAGCCTTCTTATGGTCTTCAAATTTGGCTTGTTCCTGGCTTCTATGATGTAATTATTAAATAATTTATATATATTATTCAATATCATATCACCCCTTAGCCTAGGACTAAATGCGTGCCCGTACCATAGAAATAACTTGTCTATGCAGCCAATCTGCTATTTTTGATCCAAGTTAGCTAACACCTTCATCCTCAACTTGAATTCAAATGGGTAGAAGTTTGAGTTGCTATATATAGAGCATCTTTAAAGTTCTTTCTTCGAAGAACTTCCTAAAGTTGGCATGCAAATACCTCACACAGAACTTGTGATCAATATTTGGCGTCATACGATTGAATGTCTCCACTAACCCCTAATAGGATAAGATAAAAGTCAGTATATATATATATATATATTAGAAAGCCTAATAAGGGTAGGCAATGATTATTACCTTCTATCTATCTGGGATGAATATCTAATCTTCTTCTTCCTCTATTCCTATGTCTACAAGAGGTTGTTAGAAACTATATTTGGCCTCGATAATAGCCCATACAATAGAAAAGATGTCATCAATCCTATCTATCCCAATAGCTGGCAGTGGTTGTTCTCCCATAACACCTTTCAAGGGCACCCATCCAAGTAAATAATGGGTCTGCATCCATCAAGAAAGCCCCTTTTGCAATGATGAAGATAGACATCCAACCTTTGGAGCATGGCCTGCTCCTCTTCCTTGGGCAATGAATTGATGAGCATGATATTATCAAGGTTAGTCCTCTTTATGATATTATAGTACTCTCACAATTTTTTCTATTGCTCTCTATGCAACCCATGAATGGCCAGGAGTGTCTTCTTTTTTGCTCTTTAGGCTTGAGCCCTGAAGATCTGTACCTTAACATCTCTCTTGACTATTGAAACAAATTCTTTAATACTTCATTTGGTATCATTCATAATATCTTCAATATAGTCTTCAGACAACCGTCTGGAGTTCACAAGATGATAATTAAATATTTTCACATTTGTGTGTTGATTGAAATTTTTAATTGATAAGTGGATATCCTTTGTAAGGGTGAGGCATGTATTCTCCAATCATAATTTTTCTTATATGTTGCTGTTACTCTAGCTTTTTTATTGTCCTTGTACTCATAGTCAAGCCCTTACTGTATAGTATTTATCTTAAAACCTTTCTAAACACATTGATTGAAGAAAAAATATTTCTAACTTCAAATCTATAGGCTTTGAGAAATCTATGACCTCATTGAACTCTGGGAAGCTGGAGCTAGCTATCTCCCTCCCTATCTGATGAGCTACCAATACTTTTGAGCTATCACTATTAGCAAGCTCAAGCTCTTTTCCAATTGTCTCCTTAAATAGCTCATTATCCTCCTCATCAGAATCCAAGTCACTCAAGGGTTGACTATGATCACTATCAGAATTGACTATATCATATCCTTTTCATCAACATGCCTTTTATCAGGCCTTTTATCCTATTCTTAATGCTGCCTCAGCTCTTGCTCCTGCCCCTGCTCTTGATCCAACCTTGTTGCTGCCCCTGCTCCTAATTTTGTCCTTATTGTTGCCCCTGCTCTTGCCACTACCCCTCCTCTTATTGCTCTCCAATTGCTTCATTAACATCTTAGATGGATGAAAGTGCAGGTGGTACTCTATTGCTATATTGCTCTCTCCTTATAGATAGCCAACATTTGGAGCACATCTTAATCAGTATACAAAAGTTTGTCCTTCTTTCAAAGGCTATCGAGGGATTGTATAGTATAGTTATTCTACCTTTTGATAACAAAACTCCTTCGTGAAATTTTTCAACTCTATATAACTCATTGTCTAGCTCAAAGTCATTGATAGAGCCACCAACATACTGCATGTTGGAGGAGAAATGAAGATATCCCCCATGATGGATGTCTAGAATAAATAGGTCATCAATTCTACATATATACATAAAATTATTATTAATATAATATTGTTACATTGTAATAGTGTAACATAACTTAATTAATATGCAACATTATGAAGGAAAACCAATTTTTTCCTTGTAGGATCTTCCAGATCTAATGGGATCTGGGGCAGAATATTAAAAAAAATTATCCTACGATATTTAAGATCTAAGATCTATTAGATATGATTCTTATTATCTGATATTTAATCTAAAATTAAATCTAAAACTTGAGGATTAGAGAAATACCTCTAGGGTAACTAGATTACCCTTTAGATGATCGCAGCAATGCCCGAGGTTCAAAAATAGCCACGCAGTCGCCTGGCCTCCACCGGTATCCACTCGAGTAGGATCTGGATCATCTTCT
>KE506367.1:142832-160855 GCA_000441515.1 Elaeis oleifera
CATTATAACTAAAATTTATAGATACAAATCTATTATCATAAGTCGATGATATTAAGCAATATATGATATTAATCTCATAGGACTAAAGTACATTCTTAAATTCTAATCAATATGTAAATAATGAAGGAAAAATAAAAGCATGTATTTGCAAAGTAAAAGAAATAGTATGACTAAAGATAAATTTCTTGAGATTGGATAATATCCAAAATTATAGCAAGATTTGCATATAACTGATAACCAATTTGTAAACCATAATTATTCTAAATATGTACTAATAACTTCAAAAGTATAAATGAGATATCATGCATGCAAAAGTTATCAAGATGGTAAAAAAATAGTAAGTTTCATCATAATAAGTGATCACTTCCATCTATTTAGTATGTACATTAGGTAACTTATATGCTATAAATCATTTATACTAAATGAATACCTAAAGAAGAATATGAGAAGATGCTTTTAGGAAACCAAATGTTTACAAAGCACCTACAAATTTGAATAGAGTGTATATACCATATTGTTATTTTTTTGATAAATTATATAGATAACTACTTGCCTAGTAGGGATCATTGGAGCATCGTTAATAGTTGAAAGTATGAAAACTTCAATAGTACCTAATAAAGTTAGTAAACATAGCTAAACATAAGTTTCAGAAAGTCCACTTGTAGCAATTATTCCCACATAAGATTTCTTATTAAAAAGTGAGAACCACAAACAAGTGCTTTTGCACTTTAGAATTCTTTTGCCAAACTAAGAAAGTTAGTAGAAAACAAAATATATTGTAGTATATCCAAATTTATAATCTATTCAAATTTTTATTATTTATATCTTTGAAACTCTCAAAAACCAATGTACAAATATTTAGAACTTCACAGTAACTTGGGGTGGAAAATATTTAACTTAAATTTAGTTCACGTGCTTTAAGATATGAATAATGATAAATAATATAAATTATTATTTAGCTTGGTATACAAACAAACATATGGCTGTGTGTATTGTCTAAGATTTAAGTAGCTTCTAATTCAAAAACTAATTGAAAATTAACCATATGATATTATATATTAACACAAGACAACAAATTAGTACTCTTGGTTAGGGTCAGCTTTATGGTTTCCTCTACTCTATTACCTAAGTCATGTCCTATGAAAAGGAAAGCAACTTCAAATATTTGTTGCATTCGTATCATATTTATTTTCATTTTCTCTTTAACTATACTTCAAAACTTTCAAAACACACTTATAATATGAAATTGTACATATTTCCATTAGTGCTACTTCTAGTATTGTTTATGCTTACATATAAATCATGGTAAATGTTTATATCAAGACCTCCAATTCTAGTACATTCATTCTACAATAGCAGTCTTCTTCATTGCCAAAATTATATATTATGAAAATCTTTTTCGACATCAACTCATGTTAAATATTCAATTATTTATAGATTAGTATATTTTGTACTATCTCTTCATGTTCTTATACCTTAGTACAGTAGAAAGGAAAAAAAATTGCTTAAATTTCTTCTTCTAATCAAGTAGATAATAGGAAATACTTTAAATAAGGTAGTCAATTAATTGTCACATCTATTCAAAAGAATCTAGAGGCATTGAAAAGATATCCATGAATTTGATGTGGATACAAAATGTTACAAAAACATAGAGAAGTATAGTAAGATATTTTTTTCTTTT
Organism: Elaeis oleifera; assembly: GCA_000441515.1. Classification (NCBI taxonomy): domain Eukaryota; kingdom Viridiplantae; phylum Streptophyta; class Magnoliopsida; order Arecales; family Arecaceae; genus Elaeis; species Elaeis oleifera. The sequence goes on from KE506367.1 coordinate 144,514, forward strand.
ATAAAGATGATGTTTTTGAAATGAAGAGATTATTAAGATATTTCAAAGATTTCAAAATGGCATTCTTGTATATAAATCTTTAGATTGCAAACCAATAAACAAACACGTCAAAAATAAAATTCAACAAAAAAAATATAAGCTTCTAGAAAATCATATGATTTTTTTAGAATATGCATAGTTAATAATAGAGCTATATGTGCAGGTCTAACCTAACTTGGTAAGTTGGTCTTGAGTTGATAAATATCGATCAAGCCTAATTGATTTTGATGTTGAGGGTGAGGGCAAAGCCGCACAAATTTGCTAAAACTCTGGTCCTTCTTTCATTGTGGTTGATTACCATCACTAGTGAGCAATTTTCCCTTACCAATCTAGAAAGGTAAGGAAGTGAAAGATGAAAATTGCCAGCAATCCCTTCCTTTTCTCTTCCATATTCTATGGTTATTACTTTTGTTCCTTACTCTCCCTCGAATCTCCCCACCATCGATTTCATCCTACATTTATTTTACCATCTTCATATGTTTCTTTCGAGCCCTTGAACAAGCACCAAAGCCCTTCTTTATCAACCTAACTAGGCAAACGATTAGGCTACCTTCTTCCATATTTCTTGATTCGAACCTTGTTTGAGCTGAGCTACCATCACTAAAGCCCCTCTACTCTCTCCTCCTCTGGCCTCTTTCTTGTTTTTTGTAGAGACTTGAAAGGCTTGCATGTTTACTAGATCCTATTGCTTGGTATTTGATCACAAGCTTGACTTAGCAACTTTGCTGCAAGATGGGGCATCCCCTATTTCTATGAAGCCAAGCAACAAATCCATGTTTTACCAGTCTTCCTGTCCTTTCAACCACCACTCATCTCACTAGTAGGATGATTAGACCTTGCCGCTTGCTCAAGCAGTCGATCAAAGCTAGCAAATGAAATCTTATTTTGTGGATAAGAAATCTCTATTCTAGAAGTGCTCTACCATCCTTCCTCTTCTATCCTCCATCGTCTCATTGGAGACCTCTGCCATCTTCGATGGTAAGTGGGCATCGAGATCGACCCTCCCCTATACTCAAGAGCAAATTTTTTTCGCATAGCCAATTGGGCAATCACTGGTATATACTGCTTGTGGGCATATTTTATGGGAATTGGAGCCAGTTTCTTTTAGGTTACACCAATGTGGCAATCATTAGCACATGCTAATAGATGGCATATTTGCTTTTAGGAATTAGCCTTTTCTGGACCATGCCATGGGACAATTGTAGCCATTGCAAGCCTAGACAAGATTGAATAGTTTATATGCATTAATTTAGAAATTAACTTATTGATCTAATCATCATATATTTATAAGTAATGTTAGAAAACATGCTTTATGATTTTTTTTAATTTGTCGAAACAATTTGTTCATAATTGCAAATCATATATTATAAAATTATTATTTTGCATTTAATATGCTTGATGTAATTTTAGGCAAAGGTGACTTATTATGGGACTAAGAGCAAGAGAGTTAGTTCTTTATCTCTGTGAAGATTTGAAAGGGCAAGGTGGTCACTAGATCCACCACCTGTTAGTAGTTGATGCTGAGGTTGACTTGGTGGCTCTGCTTCAAGACTAGGCATCTCTTGTTTCCATGAATCTAAGCAGCAAATCTCTATTTCTTCGATGTTCCCTTCTTTTTGGCTATCACTTATCTCATTAGTAGGGTCGCCGAACATTGTTGCTTGCTTAATCGACTAGCCTAAGATAAGCTGACCATTGAAACCTCTATTTTTTTAGTCAAGAAATATTTGTCTTAGACTATCCAATTGTCTCTCTTCTTCTTTTTCCCTCTATTGTCTCATCGGAGGCCTTTACCTTAGGCCATTAAGCGAGCATTGAGCCCAATCCCTTCTTTCTTCTATCTCTCTCTCTCTCTCTCGCCCCTTCAATGCTATTTTGAGGATAGCATAGGGTTGTCCCTTGTTTCTTGTTGTTGGAGATCGAGCACTATGGCCCTCTGTTTCTCCTATTTTCTTTGCCGGCTGTCGACTCCCCTCTCTTCCATTCAAGTTCCCCTCTTCATTCTCTCTTTCCCTCCCTTCCCTCTCATCTTCTCTCTCTCATACTCGAGTAGTCGGCAACAAGACTGACCCACTTCTGGAGTTTCTCTTTTCCTTTGATACCATCTCCTCCACTTGATTTCTCTTGATGACCCCTCTCAACTAATCCTCACTTGACCTTAATAGATTAGGCTAACAATGATCTTGGCTATGCTGTCCCTATTCAAACTAAACCGTTGCCTCCGATCTTGCTGGTTATCTTTCAAATCTGATCAAATTGGGGAATCCGGGCACCACCATCTGATCGACCATGTCTATTATTCCTTTTCTTCTTCTATTTCTGTTCCTAACCTTGTGATCTTAAATTTTATAGGGATACGGTCATCTGAATAGGAAGCCGTCTAGTATGGGTTCTATACTTGAATCTTTAGATTTGTGGTAGAATTTATGATCCCCTAATATAGTTAATTAATTTGGATTGGTGAAGGTCCAGGAATAAAAAAAAGAAAGGATCTCAGGTCAAATTCATCAGATGGATGTCTTAATTATGATTTATTCATATTATATTTATTGGAAACTGCTAGGGGCCCATTTTGGTTGGTTGGTGCATTATTGGCTTTTATTGTCAGCTGAGATAAGAGTCTTTCCATCTGGAAGGATCCAGAATAATAGAATCTCGTTTTGGAGCCCCCGCAAACCAAGAGAGGCCTTTGGAAAAGAGCTTTGCAAGGGAGATAAAGGCGAAGTTTCTAAGCTGGGTCAGGCACTGGCATCTGGTGAAGCTGCTGGGATTTCTAAGCAATAACGATGGTGATAATCAGTTGATATAGAGTACGTGGAAAATGGCAGCGTGTGTGATTGGCTGCACAGGCTGTCAGGTGAGTCAGAAGAGGAAAGAGCTGAACTGGAAGCGGAGATTAAAGATTGCCATTGGTCTTGCCATGGGATTAATGGAGTATCTGCACCATGACCGAGTGCCTAGGATTGTCGGGAGGACATCAAATCCAGCAACGTACTGCTCGATGGAGATAAGGAGGCACACCTGGGAGACTTGGGGCCGGCAAAGGCAGTCGCCGAGAGCCATCAGGCAGACTCGAAAGGATACACTGAGTCAGGTCTTGGTTGCTGGTTCCTACATGTACGTAACTCCAGGTGTCCTACAAACACCTTCCAAAATCCAGATTGTTTAGAATCCATAATGTTCACTGAATTCCTTTTGTTCTGCCATGCGACAGAGTTTGCCTACTTCATGGAAACTACCAATAAGAGTGATGTTTACAGCATGGATATGGTGTTGATGGAGCTTGTGAGTGGGCTAGTGCCCACTGATAAGACTTGTGGCTGAGACATTGACATGATGAATTGTGTTGTCGACCACAGGAGGAGCTACTGGATTCTGCTTTGAAACAGCGCTGGAGACGGGTTTCTGATCTTCTCCCTCATGTTTCTTTAAAGATTAATTAATAAGGCTCTGTAAAGAAGATTGCAGTTTGAACCTTCTAATTGTGGTGTTTATTTTGCCAACTAAATACTACATAATTTTCCAGGTCTAGATGACTTTGGACTTCTCCCGGTCTCTCTCTACAATATTCATTTCTTGAAGGCATTCAAATACCAACGGTGTTCTTTATAGAGCGTACCATCAGGGATGTTACCATGCGTCCTTGCCCTCCTAAAAACTCGAGTTCTTTTCTGGTTCATGTGATCAAAATTTGCTATATAGCATCGATTTTTGCCACATTTGGCATCAGTAGTGAGTAAACACCAGAGGCCTGAAGCAGTTTTGAGATTAGAGCTCCAAATAAGGATATGCGACGTAGCCTCTTACCACTGAACGCAGTATGCTTCACTGGTTTAGATAGGAGACAGGTAAACCACAAATTATCAGGCAACACCCGATCATAAGCAACGAATTGCAAGTATTTCATGCAAGCAATTGACTGATTTCAGAAGAGCACCGAAATCCATTCTACTGGCAATAGCTGTCCATTAATCAATTAAAATGCCGTGAACCCACAGCTTATTTTAAAACAAGACCCTAAATTCAAACACAGTAGAGAGAGAGCATACAATAAATAAGTTGGACCAACACTGCTGGATATGACAATTTTCAAAAAGAAAGATATAATGCCTTCGAGAGTCCTGTCCTGATGGTGAAACAAACAATCGACAAACTCTAGCTCTCAAAGCACTAATCTTCATCATCATCTGCAACAAGATAAGTTAATCTAAGTATAGGTTAAAAGACACTGAAAGCATAAAAGCATAATATAAATCTTTACAGCTGATCCTGTTATCTAATGAAAAATCATTTCCCAAACAGGAAACGTGCATGTCAAAAGAACATGAAATCCAATCTCTATCAAGCATTCATCATCTTAACACTGAAACATCCACTCAGTCATGCTACGGGAGGCATTTTGACAAAGTAATTCAATTACCACCAAAAAACAAAAACACTTTAAGTGCTATCCGGGTCAGTGATATTTGGATTAACTATCACATTAACCATCTGTATTTTAACTGCAGGTATATAGGAAATCCAAACCATGTTGGGTGGTCAAGAGAAGCTGCTAAATTTAACACAACAGTTATATCATAACCATATTAGAAGCTGATCAATTAGATGCCAGCAATCTTAATTTAACCACCAGTACGGACTGATTCAGTTTTGTGGTTATATTATTTATCGCTTGTTTTGCAGACGTTAAAACAAGCAGTCCTCTCAATGCTGGCCTATCCCTGGCCAGCCTGACTTCAGGGCAGCCTTGAGCCAGGCCCGAGACAGTATGCATCTGGCTTGGGCCTAAAATAAGGCCCGAATATTTGGCAAAGCTCGATCATTGCTTGGCCGGCCTGGATCCAACTGCAAACTTGATCCCAAAACCTGCCCCAATCCTGGTCCAATTCTGTAAAGAGAAATCATGTGGTAGTTGATTCATCAACAATTTATTTTTTAAACTGATTAGCTATAGCTGTCGGTTGTAGTTTAATGCTTAAGCTTCTATTAAGGTGTCATTAGTATTGATCTTTTGCTAAAATCTTTCAGGTCAGAATGAGCATTTTGGGTTAATTAGGTCAAGAATTTTGAGCTAGTCAAGCCAATTTTGGTTGGGCCCAGCCATCCAACCAAGTGGGCTTATTTAGGCTGGGCCCAACTGAGACTCGGGCCAAGCCCAAGCACTAAGCCCAAAAAAAAAAATACAAGCTGGGCTCAAGAACGGGTGTGGCCTGACTTGGCCTGATTCCAGCCCTATCTTTGGCAGAAGATAGCTTGATCAATCAGTAGTCATGGAAAATCAACTTGTACCTAATAATGGGTGAAGAATATAATGATTGTTAAGCTTAGTTTGATGAACAACAAACAACCAAGGAATTTAGCTGCCCATAATACAAGTGCAGGATTGTTACATCTAACCTTATGACAGGAATTGCTTAGGCTCCAAACTGAAAAGCAAATTGGAATGGTTTTAGCAATTTTTATTTATTTTTTAATTATTATTTTTTCAATGTTAAGTTTGGCTGGTAGCAAGCTACCATGAAAAGCCATATACAAAACAGTCTCATCAGTAAAACTTCCATCACAAACTTTTGGCCTTCATGGATCTGATAAACAGTCAAAGTAAGTTTATCTAAGACTACTACAGCGCACATTATAACCCTACTAATGATTTCAACAAAAAATTGAAAAATCATTATATGATGGGTTATTCACAATAATTTAATAACTGATGAAGGACTCATAGTAAACTTGATGAACAGTATAAAGTTTATGAAGCAGAATTAAATTAATGAATGATTCAAGGTAAGCCACATAAGAACAAAATTTTATTCTCAAATAATTGTATAGAATTATTGATTTCTGATGACTAATTTCAATTTTATAACAATAGGTGATACTGAGGGTCAGAACCCTAACACGTAAAGTCATCAATGAAGGAGGTGAGATCCCAAAGCTTTTGTCCCCCAAGCATTCCCTCATCTATTAATGAGAGAATTATATGTCTGATTTGTCCACTTTACCTGTCATGTTGAATATTGCCTACATCAGGGGCACTTACTTCATTGGATATTAATGAAGATATTCCAATTCAAGCATCACTCACAAGAGTTATTTTGCCAATATCTCCTTCATGCTCCTAAAGCACATTAAAGGGTACGAAACTTTCATGTACTACAATATTCTGAGTGAGATGAGATCTATCAATCCCATGGTAGCTAGGTCAACAAAACAAACATCAGACATAATTTACAGAATCATCAGATGCTTTGCAATAGAGTATTAACATATTAAACCAAACAATACCTCCTCATTATCCAATTTTGATAGAATTAGCTCAAATTAGTTAGCTTTAAATAATCAACACAAGAACCAGTCTGTTTTAAATAATGTCCTTGGAAGATAACAAACACAGAATTCCATCCTATGTGATAAAATAGCAAACCATATACACCTTTGAAAAGATAGCAAAGCAGTCTAACATAGTCAATAATACACCGAAACCCAAACAATTAGCATAAACCCTCATTTACTAATTTATTGCAGAAAATCAACTCCAATATATTGACTGTACTAGCAGGACAAGAAGAAACCTGTACCATCACTCTAAGCCCTTTAGTTCACGAAATCTTATACTTCTCCATAATTAATTGATAACTCTAGCCTTCTTTTTTCTTTGGAGAGAGAGGAGGTATAGAGGAAATGTACAATCACTCAAACCCTCTAGTTCACAAAATCAGCTCAAAACCTTATACTTCTCCATAATTGATAACTCCAGTCTTATATTTTCTTTGGAGAGAAATGAGGGGATATCTAGGACACAACCTATTATTTGCAAAAGAATAGACTAATAATATCATGGGCCACATGTAAGAGCACAAGCAGTCCAAAATCTCATTGTGGGAGATTACACTTTAGGAAACACATAAGGTTGCCCAAGAACAAAACAAGGCGACGGCTACTGCTAGGATAGAACTAGATTTTTTTCTTCAGAAAAATCCTAGAGTTCCACTCTAGCCAGAGTTGCCATCAAACAGCCAGTGATAGTTGATCCCAGGATCTTCTGATTGGCTTAGGCAACCTCTTCCTTCTCTAATACGTCCTAGTGGAAGAGATGCTGCTCTATGTATCTTCAGTTTATCCTTGACTTCTAGAGGAAAGGACATCGAAGGAAAATGTGGTTCATAATTTCACCAGCTGCACCAAGTAACAGACTTGATCCACCACCCAACTTTTCCTAGCAAGAATTTTCTTGGTTTGTAATCTGTTTTCCAAGGCTAACCGCATGCATGTTTTGACTTTTTTGGTACTGCAGCTTTCCACAAAGGTTTATAATAGTGGCAGATCACTCCTCCCTTGTTGATGGACTTGTAAAGTATGTGACCATGAAGCTCCTGTCTCTTGTTAGCGCTTCCAAAGGGCTGCTCTGAGGCTCTTGAGGATGTGACTCGTGGAAGTAAGTTTAGCTACCTAGCAACATCAATGAACCAATTTAATTCCTTCCATCACCATCGGGATGCTATGGAAACTTGGGTTTAAAATCCGAGTTGAAGAAGTGGGGACAGCTATTCATCCTCCCAAGAGCTCATAGATTTGCTATGTCCCAATCAAACACAAGGGAAGGCCAAAAGGCATATAGAGACCTGTCAACATCCTTCCATATCGATGAGAATCCAATGTTCCTCCTTCAGCTTCTGAGACCTAACTTTTGCCTCAAGTAGTAGGCCAAGGCTAACAGCTTACTCTAATTGGCATTTCATTAGTGATAAATGTCCAAGCCCATTTAGAGAAAAGGCAATCTTCCAAATCTTCTATGTCGAGTCCTCTTTCCTCGAATTTCCAAACATGGGACCAATTAACAATGCAATTAAATCCACTAATTTGATTTTTACCCTTCAAGGAAAAAGGCAAGCCTTCTTCTATCAATTCTAGATAGAACCCATTTAGGTAGCCTATAAATCACCATGCTGTAAGTTGGAAGTGCCATAAAAACTGCATTCAATAGAGTGATCCTCCCACCATAGGAAAGCTATTTTCATTTCCATGAAGCTAGACTATAATCCACTTTCTCCGGAGGAAGCAACCATGTACTTAACTAAGAGCCTAGGTATACAAATGGCAAGCTGTCCAATTTACAATTAAATAGATCTACAAACCTCTGCACCTCCTGCTCTTCAATATTCATGCCAGCAATAGAACTCTTCAACAAATTAATCATGAGGCTAGTCACACTTTTAAAGAAGAGGACCTTCATGGCTACCAATTTTGAGGTTGTACCTTTATGGAAGAGGCCAAAATCATCTGTAAACTAGCGGCTTCAAATAGATCCAACATAGTGATCATTTCCCAAGCCGGCAACTAGCCCTGCTAAACCAGCTTGTTGCAAAAGCTCAGGGAGAATGTTGGCAGCTAAGATGAACAGACCTAAGGAGAATGGATCATGCTGCCATACTCCCCTTTGACATGATATTCATCTCCCGAGGTGATCGTTAGTTAGAACTCCAATCAAGGATGTGGAGAGTAGTTCATTCTCCCAACTACCCAGAAAATCTCTAGCCTTGAGCATATCCAAATGAAACAACCACTTCAGCTTATCAAAGGCCTCTCCAAAATCTAATTTGCAAATAACTCCTTTACCCTTCTTAGTTCTCTTACAGAAAGAGATTCTCTCTTTAGCAGTATAAAAATTCTCCAGAAGTTACTTGCCTTCAGTAAAGGCAAGCTGGGCATCATTGATGAGCGCAAGAAGGAAATTACCAAGCCTTGAAGCCAAAACTTTAGTTATGATTTAGAAGAGGCTATTAAGGAGACAAATTGGTCTGAAATCCTTCATGGAAAGCTGTCCCTCCTTTCTGAGAATAAGCATTATATAAGCAGAGTTCAACCTGTTCAAATTGAGAGTTCCTGCATGAAAGCCTTGAAGATAGTGATGGGATCATCTTCTGGAAATCCTAGTACCATTGGAAGAATAAAAATGGGAAGTTATCCAGTTCCGTGGCTTGTATTTCCCCAATGAAAAGATTGCTGCCTCAATTTATTCGACAATGAATGGTTCAATAGGCTCAGCCAAATCAACAGAAAGCTGCCCATATAACAAGTCCCAATCAATGAAGATAGGGAAGGAGCCTAAAGAAGAATAGAGACTGCTGAAGAAGTGATGGAACTATTCTGCTATTTCCTCTTGAGACGACATCCATATATCATCTAAGGAAGAAACGATGTTTCTACACTTGTGCCAGAAGCTACCTTATGAAAGAACATGATGTTCTTATGACCCTCTAATAATCAGTCACTAACGCTATCTCTAGAACAATAAAGTATTATCATAAATCTCATTAAGTTCGTCCTTAAGGATTCTTCTAGAAGTTCTCTCAGATGGGGTAAGATCTGTGAGCTCCTCCTTTTATCAAGCCAATAGATTTTCTGGATGAGTTTCATCTTGATCTGTTGATTTTGAGTCTTCTTGGCAGCAGTCCACTGTCTGTGAGCAGCACTCCACCTTCTAAAGTTTCTATTCAACCTCCTACCACACATGGATTGCTTCTGGCAGAGATACAGTTGTTCTTGATGACATGTCCAGTCTAATTCCATTGTCTACCAATGTTTGTAATGGAAGATAATGGGCTTCTCGATAGGGAGGTTGAGCTCGAGCAATAGGCATATGGTCTGAACAGCTGTTAGGAAGGCCCTTTTGAATGATGAAGGGGAACTTATCTTCTCATTCAGCTGAGAGTAAGAAGCACTCCAACTGTCAGATGGAGAGCCTGTCCCGTAGACTACTCAAGTAGCCATAACGTGTCAATAAAATCACAGAATTCCAAATTATCCTTCAAACTCTAAGGATTACCTCTGTGATCAGCCAGAGACTTTGTGATGTTAAAAGTCTTCGTTCAATACCCATATGTCATGGAATTCATCTCTGATGTTTGACAGTGCCTTCCACAAGGCTAGGCGGAGGCTTCTCTCATTTGGGCCATAAATGACGATGTAGGTCTCAGTCAGCTTAAGGAAATCAACAACTTGAGTGTAAGGGACTAGGTTCCTTTGTGGGATCACAGAAGAGAAAGCATTTTAGTGTTCCAACCTATTAGGATTCCTCCAAAAGAACCTTCAGATTCCAGCCAAAACCAAACATCAAATCAAGACCCTTGAATAGACTTCAGGTACGGTTCAGAAGGTCAGACAGTCTTAGTTCTTGCAAAGCAAAATATCACAGTAGACCAGAACTTTTTAAAAGCACGATGCTTCTCAGGTGCTTTGGCTCCTTGAACATTCCTAGTGAGTACAATCATAGAGGAAAGAGAAAGAAATAAGCAAAAATAACAATAAGCTTCTAGCCAAAACAAACACCAAAGAGGAGCGATCGGCCTGCTATAAGAGCAACCTTCTCCTATTTTAATCCCATGACCACCTTGAAGATAATATCAGCTTCTTTGTCATCAAAACAAAAGCCTTTCCCAAGTCCAACAAAACCTCCTAAGAGAGTTCATGCAGAAAATCGTAGTCTTCAAGAACCATTTTCATTACATTAAATGTAAATCTTGTACATCTATCTTAAATTTCAATTGCTTCCTATTCCAATGGTCTCAAGTTTACAATAATTCTGTTTAATTGCAAGAGATAGATTATTGAAGGCTAGATTTATTACTTACAAATCCAAAGCACAGCTATCAAAAAAGAAAGTGCTAACAGCAGCACTTTGAGGCAACCCACTAAGTTATATCCCTTCCCAGCCCCGTTGAGAAATAGAACTAACCAATCCAAAGGCAAAGGGTCAAGAAACTCAATGCTACTATTCCTGAACAACTTGGAGACGGATCTTCATTTTGCACTGTTATGAATAGTAAAATAATGGATTTATATCTGCTCTGCACTTAAGGTTTAAAATAAAGCAACAAATGCATAAGTAACTGTTTTGTTTAGCACCTAAAACCTAGAAGGTCGACCCACCCACAAGAGAATGTGGGTCGATCACATCCAGATCTGAAATAACCAATTTGGACCACCAAATGGCTCAACCATTTGAACTGCCCAAGGTGGGGTTCTGATAACCAGCATGAGTTGGAATTTTGGAAAGCATGATTTCCTTTCTTTCTTTTTACGGAGATGAATTCAAAGTGAGAGGAAAAAGAAGGGGGCAGTGGCAGATGAAAATGCACCAAGTACATCAACCCCAAGTGTGTCTCATCCGTCTTCTTTTCTAGTTTGTGAATCTCATCACTATAGGCATTCTGAGCCAATAAAATGACAAGGCAGCGCCCCTCTCTTCTCATGACATCTGCATTCAAGTTCTCACATCCTTGTTGCCACCATAATTGGCCCCAAATACCCTTCTAATTGGGCATGTACTTCTTTTGCCATGATAGTGTATAACACCTCCATTAGGTAGGACTATTGCAAGCACATAGTCAAGTGCTCCAATTGTGCACACAGCATTAAACATTGATGGAGACAATGAATCCTAGTAAAAGGTCCTAGTGGATGAGGATGGTAAATGGTTTAATGATAATCTTCTTCATCAGGAAAGGCAAGGAGGTAGTAAGCTGGGTGATGGAGTGTCTGCTAAGGTGAATAGATGGCTCTTAAGGTGGTGGGAATAAGGTGAAATTAGATTACAACCAAACCACGACTCAACAGATTCAAATTGGTGATTAGTGATGGCATGACACAAACCTTAAAATGGCAGTTTAGAACCACTGGTGGTTATTGTCTTTTGGTTTCACTCCTTGACATTTTTATTAATTAGCAAATATATTTATTGATGTAAACCTTTTCATTAACCACTTTTATCTTTTTCGAACCTAGAAGGGTCTGTCAATTTTATAAATATGTATTTATCAATATAACTGATAAAAATAAAAATGGTTAAGAAATTAACAGGAAGAGTAATACACCGGGACAAGAAAGGATACCATGAGAGTCATAACCCTTCTTACAACTTAAAAGGTAAAATGATGGACACTTAACACTAGCTGCATAAATATACTTTCAAGAAATTATCAAAAATTCAAAATCAAATTAAAAGACAAAAAATTAATAAGTATTATCCAGGATTGGTTTTGGTCATTTTCGATCAAAACAACCAAAACCATCAAAGCCCAATATTGGAGGTCCATTTCTCTCAATTTCAACCAAAATCAATCTGCTTCAATTGGAGCAATCAACTTTAGTTGATACTTAAGATCTTTGCTACGTAGGTTGTTTGGATTGCTTGTGTACAATATGCAAGGTCGTGGCACATTTAACTCCATATAGGATTACAAGTGCCAAAAGGCAAAGCAAAAGTTTGCAAACAAATAAACCAGCAATTAGTTATGGGATACAAACAAGTGAAGAAATAGGACCTGACAAGCCATTGCTGATATTTCGTACAGCAAATAAAGATTCAAAAACATGCAACATTTATTCTCCAATTGATGCTGCTGGGACATTGATAAATTAAACCTCTCTTCCATCTAGTACCATGACAAACACTTAAAAGCAATTACGAATTTAAATCACATGTTTTTAGAATAGTTCACAGTTGTGTTGTCTTTAGCAATAAGTGAGATTCCTAACATTCATAACCCATTAAAATTCACGTATTATTCAGAACTTCTTGTTATTTGCATCATCTCTCTCCGCCCCCCCCCCCCCCCTCTCCCTCCATGCTTCGATACATCCTGACATTATTCTTTATTTTGCCCAAGTACCTGTTCCCGCTAGCATTGCAGATCCTAATTCACAATGTTTTCGAGGAACCTAGCAAACTGCAATCATGTATAAGAATGATTATCCTCTCTCGCTCACTACTCCAGTAAAACATTAACCTGGCTCCTGATAATGGAACAAGTGACAATTTCATGGTAACGACATCATCTTCCATGTTTTACTGTCTAACCATAATCATCTACAACTTGATATCTACCACTATAATCATGTGCTAGCGGCTAGATCATCATAAGCATACTTTTTTTCCCTCATGATCTCCATGATGAGTTTTATTTTGCCAATGAATCAAGCACCTCAGCGTCCCCAATGACCTTTCGAAATTCCACTTTTACCTTTTTTTTAACAAACTGATGATATTTCAGACATACATTCGGTTTTAAGGAGAACTAAGAAAAGAAGAATAATTGAAGATGAAGAGAGATAGGGGGCAGGATCGGAAGCGAACCAAAGTATCTGCGCTCGTTTGCGGCCTTGGCCTTGACGAGCATCTTGTCGAGATCCTCCTTGAGCTTCTCATCCCACTTGACGAGCTGGTTCACGAAGATAGCACCAAGCCCCATCCCCAGCAAGTGCTCCCATGGGTCTGCGATCCAACCAAACACCCACAAAATAGAGATCATCATCTCAAAGAATCGAATCGGAGAATAAGTTTAATGTCAAGGAAATGGGATTAGGGTTTGAAGGGAAGAAGAGAAAGGAAAGATCGTACGCCGCATGTAGGGAGCTTGCGAAGGGCGTTGGAGTACAGCTGAGTGCCCAGCCCCAGTAGGGCCCCCACTACCGTCGCGGTCGCCGGCATCTTCCCCTGCGTCGCTGCTCTGCTCTCCTCTCGCCCTCGGCGGAAAGATGGAACCTACAAGCGCAACCCTGTTCCCTTTAATATTCGGTACATGCGGTGCATCTCACATGTTCATCATCAAACTGCAAGTGAGGAAGGACCTCGATAGACGGTCGTGATGTTTACGGTCGCCAGGATTTCGGGGTTGAAAAGCGGTCGAGCTCTGGTAAGATTGCCATTGGGCTTGGGGAGGCCCGACGCTTATTACATTGGAGCGCTTTCGGGTAGGCCTTTTGATATGGTCTAGTATAACATATATAAATTTCAACCTGGGTTGACGTCCAACTTGCCTCACCATGGGTTAACCCAAACTATGAGCGCGGCTCGCAGCCCAAAGCCCTGGTCCATAACCCAATCTGACTAAGCTTGAGTTATGAGTTCGATCCAACCGAACCCTAATCAATCATCCAACCTTTTTTTGGAATCATCAAACCTTTTTTTTTTTGGGTAAAACCGACACCTCGTACCCGCTTGAGGCTCGACCCTCATTCTCACTACCGGTTGTATCTCTCCAACACCCTAGCCTCAGCTCATTATTTCTCTCCCTGATCCTTTGTTCTCTTTACCTCCTCACCACATCCTAAGTGTCAGGTCGGATGAAGAAGGCTCTTTTGAGCACGTGAATGTGTCAAGTAATAGCCCTCTCTCTCCGTTACATAATGGCAAATGGTGAAGAAGATATATTGTTGGGGCCACTTTTTGACGGGTCCCACTAATTTGAGGGGTCCTCCTCAATTTTATTGGTTCTCCGTCTAACCATCTTGGACAATGATAAGCCTCTATCCAACCACTCATACCACTACCACTACCACCAACTCCTCCACCCAAACCCAACTTGATGGTGGTGACTCGAAATGGGGGAATTGTTGGGGCAGCTATCAATGTTGAGGATCTTCGTTAAGGTCATAGGTCTCAGTGGAAAAGATTGAGTAGTCGAGGTAAAGTGGATGGGGGAGAGATAGAGCTTCTCATAGAGCATAGAGATGGGGGCTTTTTTGGAGGCAATCCTGATAGGCATCACTGGGGATTAATGGATTCAAGTTATATATTGAAACCTCGAGAGAAGATATGAGAGGGAAAAGAGTGAATGATCAAAATAAGCACTAGATGGATACACATTGCAATAAGTCAAGGAGCCACACATCTCATAAAGCTTCTGATCAAGATTGGATGAGGATGCATGGGTTAGGCTAAGATTTTCAGCACAATTGAGCTTAATATGGTTGGGCCAAGCTTTCAGTCCAGTCACACTTGGTCGGTTTGGCCAATTAGGTTTTGGATAGGCTTTGACTAAGGTTACAAATAGATCTGATTGATCTATGACTCAACCTAATAGGACCAGATTAGACCTATCCAACTCATTCTTGAAGACTTGTGAAATAGGATTAGATTCAAATATTAGATCTGTTCCTCATCTCAAGCATGGTTGGACTTTAGAAACTTTAACTTGACCCGATCCATAAAATATATGGGTTTACTTTGGATCTACCTATTAGTTATTTGACCTAATCTAATCATAATAGACCCAAAAAAGATATTTCAAGCCATTTCTTCTTTTCTTAATTAAGAAAAAGTATTAAACTAATCTCGCCACATTCAGAAAGGCCAACTACTGAGGTTATTAACCTGTTGAAGCAAATTACAATTCTACATAAACACTAATACATGGAGTTTTGATCATGTTAGCAAACAATTCTATAGTAGTTAAAATACAGTTTGACTTAGAAGTAAGAACAAAATCTTATCCTCGATTTCATCCCAATCAACATCTTGATCTAACCTCAACCAATTGCTCGGCTCGACCTATGCTTATTTTATGCTATAGGTTTGCAACCGATTAACTATTAACATGCAACCAATCACATAATACAATCCATAAAATACATAACATAAAAATTAATTATCACCTTTTAAATTATATGAGACTTGTAGGTCTCTAAATAACATAAATCTGATGATGCTCGCAAGCACCCAAAAATAAATACTTTTATATACACAGGTTCCACAAACATGATACATCATAGAGATTATAAAAGGGTCATAATCTTATGATCATCACCACATACATCTCATACATGAAAATAAAAATTTTAGATTTGGGTATTAAGCTGGTCGTTTAACATGGATTCAAATAGACATCATGTGATCTCATCATCATAACTTTCTGATCTTATTGACCATCGATATTGGCTGATCAAATCAACCAATAAGATCAGTTTTCATGTTTTTCAAATCTTGTTAAATGATCCATAAATCATCGCATTCATGATCTTGTCTACTTATGATTAATCAACATAAAAAGATTTCATAAAAACAGCAATGAAGTGTGATCTACAATATCCAGATCAGCAATCTAATATTAAAACATATGAGGATGGCTTTGATACCACTGTTAGAAACTAAGGATTGATATGCATAGTAGAAATTAAAATTTATGATTAATATGTAGCGGCATAAAATAATTTTTTAGATTATTATATGAGATCTCATCTCAAATCAACCTTGGATCCGTCATAGTTATTAAAATTAAGATTAAGATAAGGAAGATCAGATCTTCATCTTTACACTGGATAGTTCTTCATCATAATTTGATGATCATGGATATCTTCATGATTTCTTTAAAATCATACAGATGTCATCTGATCGAGAGCGTCTAATCTCATTATTGTAGAGATCCTTTTTGATGGTAAATTTTTTTTTTCTTCTTTGCTAAAAATCCTTCTCAAGATTTCAGCCTTTCCTTCTTTGCAGATCATGCTTTACATAGAACAATCA
>KE506368.1:67173-79979 GCA_000441515.1 Elaeis oleifera
GACACTTAGTAGTATATAAGGATAACCAGTAGAACTGAAATGAACCTCTAGGTGTAGTTAATGTGTGATTCAATCCCTCTATCGTGAGTCCGACTAGATGGCAAGTCATGGATAAATCGTCAAATCTCAACATCAGTCATATGATAGATTCGATTAGCTCAAGTCTAGATGTGATGTCTATGAAATTTTTTTCCATCAATCACTTTACTATGGCCACAGATTTATGAACTTAGCTTCTCAAATCCCATAAAACTACTCCTCTCTATTAAGGTTGATAGATCCTATCTTGATATGCATCCTACTCCTACAATGGACCAACTATCGCCAATATCCACTACAAGAACTCATTGAGATCCATGTTTATGTGTCAATCAAACTCCAGCAACCTCACTGTGAGTAGTAGTACCATCTCAAGTCAAAAGATCAGTCACATAACTACAGCATCGAGACAATCACCGATGATTGAATAGAAATTCAAGTGATCTCTCGTATGGTCACGCTCAGTGCTAGTTGTTCTCTAACAACCATCCACACTCGTTGCCCTGTGTCTCTATACAATAGATTAGAGACCCATCTATCTCGAAGGAAGTGATTTATGCGCCAGTCTATCTGGATCTGTCATCGTCCTCATGATGATCCTATGATCGGAAGCCTTTAGGAATTAATACATGTTTTAATTCTTAACACCTTGAGAGTATGTATCGAAACTAATTTCATAGATAATTCAAAGACACATTACACTTGAATGAAAAAAATTTATCTTTTATTGATCATATCAATATATTAAGTACAAAATTATATCCTAGATTGATTATAATGTGTCAGCCATATTAGTTCTAGGATATACATCTAACAGTTTTTAATCTATAAGATTATAGCACAACAACTTCCAAATGCAATGTATTTAGCCTTGGCCATTGACAATACTATTGAATTTATTTTTACTAAATCATGAGACATAGTCGACATTTAAAAATTGATTTGTTTCACTTGTACTTTTACAATATATTTATATCCAGCAGATTGATGATTGTTTTAAGCATCAAAGTCTTACAGTTTGTGTTTCAATTAAATATCTTAGTAACTACAATTAGGTATGATTCTTGAGAATTTGATTGATATCTAGCTAACATACATATACCAAATATTATATCTGGTCTACTTGCAGACAAATATAGTAAAATCTCAATCATGCCTCTATAAAATTTAGGGTTAATACTCTTACCATTCTCATTTTGATCAAGCTTATATGACATGCCAATTCTTTTGGCATTCTTCATTTTGAATTTTTTCAATATCTCTCTTATGTACTTGCTTTGATTGATGAAGATCTCCTCCATTTGCTTGATTCAGCATCTAAGAAAAAAGTTAAGTTCTCCCATCTTGCTCATCTCAAATTCACCTTATATGAGCTTGGTAAAATCTTGGCACAATTCCATATTGGTAGCACCAAAATAATGTTATCTATATATATTTGAAATATTAGAAGATCATTTATTTCTTTTGATAAACAAAGTTGTATCAATATTTCTCTTATGAAATCATTTTTAAGCAAAAATTTACTTAATCTTTCATACCAAACATGAGATACTTTTTGGGCTTTAAACCATATAAAGTTTGTTTAGTTTAAAAATATGATTTGAATATTCATGATTTTTAACAATAGGAAGATTATTCTGCATAAATTTTCTGTATAATGTATCTATTTAAAAGATACTTTTTATATCTATTTGAAAAATTTGAAATTCATATAACATACAAAAGCAAGTAGTAATCTAGTTACTTCTAGTCTAGATACTAGTACAAAATTTAATCAAAATCAATATCTTACTCTTGATAGCAATCTTATGCAACCAACCTAGTCTTATTCCTAATTATATTCTCATTTTCATCTAATTTGTTCCTAAACACCCATTCAGTACCAATTATTGGATGATCTATAGATCTTTTAATTAAATTTCAAATTTAATTTCTTTCAAATTGATTTAGTTCTTCTTGCATAATATTTATCCAATTATGATCTATTGTCCAAAAAGATAGCAATCCAAGAAAGGGGTGAAGTGAGTTCTATAAAATTTTAATCAAATTTATAATATAAACAATTACGTGCTTCAAATTAATCTAACCTAAGTGATTGTCGGGTATATGCAATATGTTGCAGTAAAATTAAGATATAAAAGAATAATGCAAGTATTGAAATAATGTAAAGTAAGAAGGAAAAGCAAGAAGGCAAGTATAATACAAACAAAGCAAATTTATAGTGGTTTGGTTCAATCTTGTACCTGTATCAACTCTCCAAACTCTCTTTAAAAATTTCACTATAATCAGCTTGATTACAGCATGTTATTTATCTAGGATCACAAATAAATTCAGTTGATTTTTTGAGATTATCAACCAAAACTATACACCGATTGTTTTCTGATTCATAATCAACTCAGTTGATTTTACAGGCTCATTAAACAAAATCTACAATATCCAATTTTGGACTTAGACTGGCCTAACCCCAAATTTTTTCTTTCAAAAAACTAGAAAGAAAATAAAAATATAAGATGTAAAATTTTAAAACAAATTAAAACAAAAAATTAGAACTCTTTTGATGCTAGAGAAGTTACTATTAAATTGTTCAAATGATGCTTCAACTTCTCTTCTTGATGCTTGAGAGGATGTGGAAGTTGATGGAAATGATCTCTCTTAAAAGCTCAGTAAAATCAATGAACAAATTCCTCTTTTTTCCTTTCAATGATATTCAATGACACTCACTCAAACTAAAGAATATTTTTTTAATCTACTTAGCTTACTTCTCAATTGATTCTCTAGCCTTTAATATGCTTGAAAGTTGCTGGAGAGTGAGTCTTGACCATTAGAAGACTTAGAATAGTCATTGAAGCCAAAAACTAACTATTAGAAAAATATAGAAAACTAGCTATTATTGTTATTCTATGCCAAAGGTCAACTCCAATTCTTTAGAGGTCGACTTGAGCTACCCATGAGTCGACTCGACCTCAGGTCTAAAATTTTGCATTTTATCTTTCCTTAGAGAGTCAGCTTGCTGTCTTTATGAGCCAACTCGACCTGCCTGGGGTCGACTCGAACTCTTCCAGGGTCGCCCAAACTATGGATATTCCTAAAATATAGTTCTTTATCTTTTATGAGAGAGTCGACTCCTACTGTTCATCAGTCGACTCGAGACCTGTCAGTCTTCTCCAAACATGCTAGAGTTGACTCTTGTTTCCTGAAGTTGACTCTTGAACTGTTTGAAATTGATTTTTCTTATATTTTTAGTCCATTTCTATGTAAGGGTCGGCTCCTAGCCTTCTAGGATTGACTCTACTAAATCTGAAATTTAAAAATTCTTCTTAAATTGCCTTGACTTAGCTTCTTTTATGGAGATCTTTTTATAATAATTTTTAATTTAAGCATTTAAAAATTCTATATTCATCCTTAAAATATATGACTAGACTCATAATTATTTAATATTTTATTATCATCAAAATCAATCATAGGGTCATATCTTCCTCTTTTTGATGATGACAAAACTATGAGTATATGTGCAACAAACTTAATATATTTCAATTAATTTATCAATATGATCATGAAATAAATAAATAAGCACTTGTAAGCATATACTTCATGAATGATCCAATTTATCTTAAATTCATATTTCAAGAATCAATGCACATTTCAACATATACTAATTCCAAATGATTGTCTCAATTTAGACAAATAAGCATTTTAGGCATTTCAAGCATATGATCAATTCAAGCAATTTAAGCATATACTCAACATATAATATAATTTCAAAGATTCAAGAAGGCTAGATTTTTTTAGAATAAAAAATTTTCAAAAGCTAAGCTCAGTTTTTCAAAATTTATTTCTCTTTTTTTTTCTTGAAAAGCATGCAACACTTAAATTTAGAAATGGTATCAATTTTTTAATTTATCTCAAATAACATCATACCAAGAATATATCAGAGCAAATTTTGGTATTAGAACAAAATAAACTTGAGATAAAGAATTCTTTACTTTTACCAAGAGATAAAGTAATAGAGTACAAAGCAAAACTAGATTGTCTGATACCAATTATGAAAATTAATCTTCTTGATAGTAATTATTTTGAAAATCAAACCAAATAGCAGTTACCTTGAAACCACTTAGTGATTTTAAAAGAACACATTTTAAATCTATTTCTCAAAAATATTCAATCATACTAAAATATGAAAATATGTTTCAAATTTAGCTTGATACCAATTAATTATCAAAAATAATGATATGATCAAGCCATGCAAAGTATGAATGAACAAATCAAATAATCAAAAACACATGATTGCTCAAATCAAAGTATAAATGTTCACCAATAAATTCTATTTTAAGAATAATAATAGTTTCTCCCATTAAATTTCAAAGATGATTTCTCTCCTTATTTTCATAATAAATGTTAGAAATTTATTTTCTTATTTTCTCCCTTTTCTTCCAAATTATGCACATTCATTTAGTTAATAATAAGTTTTGCAAGGATATACATTTCTCCCTCTTTGTTTCACAAACAAAGCATATTTTCCAATCAGATAAATAAACACAATGAATTTTCACAACAAGTCATATTTTATTTGATTAGCAAAATATGATTACAGAATATGATGAAAACATTAAAACATACCAGATGTATGAGAGCTGTATCCTATACAGATGTCAAAAATGGATTGCTAGGGTCACTATAGTTCTATAAAAGAAATCTAGCATCCTAATTATGTATAGGTCAGGATAATCCGAGCATCAAGAGAGGGTTATAGCTCGAAAAGATTGAAAATAGAATGACAGAGTCTTAAGATATTTCTAATTAAGAAATCTATGCCAGACACAAGGGTTGACTCCTACTAAATCAAGAGTCGGCTCCTGAAGAGGGATCAACTCTAGTAAAACTGGGGGTCTAATCCTCATAGAACTATTTTACTTCTGAAAATAGAAGTTAGCTCTTTGGGTCCAAGAGTCAACTTCTCAAAGTAAAAACAATTCAAGAAATTTTGATCTAAGAAAATTAGCTCAAATAGGATAGGGATCAAAGGCAAATCAAATCAATGATCAAAAGTCATATCTAAATTAGAATAAATGAATCAAGTGGGAGATTAAGAATCAATCAGTTCAGATAAGATCAAATGAAGGGAGAACTAGGAAGGGCTCTAAGGGTGTAGTTCAACTAAGAGATTAACAAAGCCCTAAAGATCAAATCGAAGTCTATCAAAATGCAATGATTCATCATGCAATACAATATCTTGCACATGATCTTTTATGAATAGATGTCTTATCTTGAGGTTCTTAGATCATGCAGTTTTTTAGGAGATTTTAATGATAAGATGTCTTATGAAGATGTCAAAATTTGTTTCATAATTAATCTCTTATGTAATCAAGCTTGATTTAATCCAAGTTTCTCAAATAATGATTAATTAAAATTATATGTTATCAAGTGATAAGTGAAAATGATGATAAACAATACATTCAAGATATTCAAGACATAGTATAAGATCATTACAAACATTAATGCATCATCAAAATCAATCACTTATACTAAATAATTTCAGCAATCAAGATAGTATGATTTGAAAATAAGTTTAGCCTTTATCAAATGTCATCACCTATCCACTTTAAGTTCTAAGCATTCATTTTCAAGAATTCACTCCTTTCACACCCTTGGATGCTTGACATACCTGTAAAATAATTTTCTAATGTTTGGTACCCAAGCCAACTTGGGTGCATTGAAGTTGGTACTCATGGTTCCTTTTAGATCTCAGATTTGTTTAATCAAAGTATGACCAATTTTTTTGATATTGTATTCAAAAATTTTATGGCCTACTTTATTATATTTAAAATAAACTATAGAATGATTTTCATGATAAACTCAAGAGAACATATTTTTAATAAATTTTATTTTCTAAAGGATTAAAACCAATTATAGCTTTATTGAAAATGACCTTTTGATTGTTTAACATTAGTTGAAGCTTTTGTTAACTAAGTGTAGACTTTTCTACTATAGATTTCAAAACTTTAATTTCTTTTCTCAATTTTTTATTTCTTTAATCAAGGATTTTCTAGATTTCACAAAATTCTCTTTTCCTCAGCCAAGATTTTCTTTTCTCTAAAAAATTCATTTGTTTCAATCAAAATTTTATTCTTCTCTTCAGCCAAAATATATTAGACATTTTGATTTTTTGATTTTTTTATTTTTTAGCCTTGTATTTTTATATTCATCTATTAGATCATGAAAGGCTTTAAATTATTCTTCAAAAATAAAGAGGTTTTAATGTTTACTTCATCATTGTGAGCCATAAGGTAAGGATTTGCAATACCTTCTACCTCTTTTTATTTTCTTTCTTTGCCTTTCTCCCCCTTTATCAATATTTCTTTCTCTTTTGTTTCTTCCTCTTCTTCTTCTTTTCATCCTAATGAGCCATGAGGTATAAGTTGGGGAGAGCCTTCTTATCTTCTTGGAAGCTAGATTTTTCTTCTTGATTTACTCCATCATAAGTTGTTTCCAATTTATCTTTTACTTGTTTAGCTGAAATATATGAAGAAATTATATTAAATTTATTTATTCCAATGAACAATAAAGCATATTCATGACCATAGTATTTAGCTGGATCATTTCTTTATCATGCTCAGTTAATGCATTGGGAGTGTGTGAGTCATCGACTATAATCCTTCATAAATTATAATCATATGTTTATATGAAGATTTTTATTCTATCTTTCTAATATGTATGATTAGAACCATTAAAAATGGAGGTCTATCTATAGAATGGCCTTCAATAAGAAAAGATTCAATTTGAGTTACCATGATCTTTGACTCAAGACCACTAGGTCAATAATAAATATTAGAGTACCTACTCTGGTACTAATTGTTGTTCAGAAAGATAGCAATCTAAGAGATGGGTGAATTAGATTCTATAAAAATTTCAATCAAATTTATAATCTAAATAATTAAGTGCTTCAAATTAACATAAAAGATTGTGATGTGTATGCAATATGTTGTAGTGGAATTAAGATATAAAAGAAGTAATGTGAGTATTGAAATAATGTAAAGCAAGAAGGATAAGCAAGAAGATAGGCACAACACAAATAAAGAAAATTTACAATCCTACACCTACATCCACTCTCCAAGATCTCCTTAAAAATTTTACTATAATCAATCTAATTACCGCATGTTTGTTTATTTAGGATCATAAACAATTTAGTTAATTTTTGAGATCACCAACCAAAACTATGCATCAATTATTTTTTGGATTCACAATCAATCTAGTTAGTCTTACGGGATCACCAATCAAAATCTATAATATCTAATTTCAAACTTGGATGAGCCTAATCCTAAGTTTTTTCTCTCAAAGAAACTTGAAAAGAAATAAGAATACAAGATATAGAATTTTAGAATAAATTAAATAGAAAATTGAACTCTTTTGATGTCCGAAGAAGTTGTCGTTGAATTGCTCAAATGATGCTTCAACTTCTCTTCTTGATGCTTGAGAGGATATGAAAGTTGATGGACATGATCTCTCTTAAAAGCTCACTAAAATCTATTAGGAAACGGATAGGCATGCATGCATAGATTTCAAAATAATTTTGAAATAGCAGCGGAAGTAGATCTAGATTAAACCCTTTAACCCACATGCAATAGATCAAATTTATTAACTATCCGTATTCAGATCGAAGACATGCATATAATCTGAAAATAAAATAAATAATATTGAGATTGGATCTCAATATCTTTATGCAGATCATACTATACCGCAGTCGATGATCGTGGATTTAAATGGTTCCTTTAGCCGCGCACATACCCGGCCTCCACAGGTATCCACACGAGGACTCGTTTTGATTAGAGGTGAGTGTCTTCACTGGGATGCTAGCTCCTTGCAGAAGACTCATGTTTGATGGCTGAAGTAGTTTCTTCTCAAATCTCACTGACTCTCTTGAGATGGATAAGAAGAGGAGGAATAGGGAAGAGGAAGAAGAGAGGAGGCACGCCTTGAGAAAATAATTTTCTCACTTGATTTCTTATGCTTGGGCATCCAACATTCAAATCCCTTTTATAGGGAGGAAGTGATTAGGATTTAGGAAAAGCACCACACCCATGACATGCCACATCAAATATGGGGCATCCCATAATTTTTAATGCTAACAATGTGAGGCATGAGAAAGAAATCAGATCTCTTTCTCATGCCCACAACTTTCTCAACATGAAAACAATCGGGTTTGGTGCCACAACAACTTTCCTTTTATCCTTTTTTGGTTTCCTTCTTATCTCTTATCTCTAGATTTGAATCAAATTCAAATTAAGTAGGAGATAAGAATCATGACTCATCAAGAAACCACCTACCATTCTTATCACTATCTCTTGATTTGAATCGAATTCAAATTAGGCAAGAGATAAGGATGATGACTCATAAAGATGTGCCACCCCACCCTTCTCTACACCCTCCTCTCTTTCACACCAACATTTCTCATGTAGAAATACTTTTTGCATGAATATTTTCAGCATGAAACCCAAGGGTGCACAAGGGGAGAGAATCCTAGGGTTTTGGGACTTTGGGTTCTTTTTGGTTTAAACCAAATCAGATTTGGTTTGATCCAAATAAGAGAAAGGAACCTAACTAAATTAGAAATCCAATCTCCTCAATAAATTTTAATCCAATTAGAAATTAACTAATACCAAGTTCTGATCAAATCAGAAATTAGTCTCCTTTATAATGAGGCTTGATCCAATCAAACCCAATCTAAGTCAAACTAAATCTAATTCAATTAGACTTGATCTGAATCTCATTGCTCAATTAAATTAAGCCAATTAGCAATTCAATTGCTAATTAATCCTTCTATAATTTACTAACACTTAGTGGATTACATAATTATAATTTTTGCTTAAGGTCAATCATCAATTACATTGATAATTTTATCCTTCAATGATTCATAATCGTTAATCAACTATCTGATCGAACAAGAACCTCTTTTGTGTGTGACCCCATAGATTTTATTTTAAATGGTAGTGAGATATATTATGATCTCTATTAAAATATCATCGAAACTTCTTTGATGGGTTGGAATAATTCCAACTCTGTACTTTGAGAGTCATTGATCATCAAGATGATGCTTGATGAGTCCCACAATCCACCAGTGACACCTAGTAGATATAGTGGTAACCCAGCAAAATAAAATAATGAACCTCTAGGTATAGTTACCATGTAGTTTGATTCTTCTATCATAGGTCTCAACAAGATGTAGGTCAAAAAAATTCATCAAATCCATTCGTCTGTCATATGTCAGATTCAATCGACTCAAGTCTATGTAAAACCTTATGAAACTCTTTTCTATCATTCACCTACCATGGTCATAGATTTTTGGACTGTCTCATGAATTGCATAGGATCTCTCCCTATCTAGTAGGATCGACAGATCCCATCTAGGTACACACCGTATTCCTACAATGGATCTACTATAGCCAACATATACTGTAAGGTTTCAAATAGCCAAGTAATCAAATAACTGTGCAGTCAAACTGCAGCAACCCACTATGAAAAGTTCAGGCACCATAGGTCAAAGAACTATCTATACCACTGTAATTTTAAGTAAATCACTGACGAGTGGGTAGCCATCCTAGTGACTTCTCATATTGATTACGCTCAGTATCTTTGATCTCTATCAAGCACTTGCACTCTTACTCCAATATCCTCACACTGTCGACTCGAGACTCATCTACCCATGAAAGGAAGTGATCTGTTATTAGATGTATGTCCTAGAAGCCAATATGGCTGACACATTGTAATAAATCTAGGATATAATTTTATACTTAGTATATTGATATGATCAATAAAAGATAAATTCTTTTTCATTCAAGTGTGATGTGTCCTTGAATCATCCATGAAATTAGTTTCGATACAAATTCTCAAGGTATTGAAAATTAGAGACATGTATTTAATTCTTAAATACTCCCGATCATAGGATCATCATGAAGACAGTGATAGATTCGGATAGACTAGCGCATAAATTACTTCTTTTGGGATAGATGAGGCTTTAATCTACTATGTAGAGACACAAGACGATGAGTGCGAGTAATTGTTAGAGAACAACTAGTACTGAGTGTAATCATACGAGAGATCACTTAGATTTCTATTTGATCATCAGTGATTGTCTCGATATTGTAGTTGTATGACTGATCCTTTGACTTGAGATGGTACTGCTACTCACAGTGAGATTACTGGAGTTTGACTGACATATAAATATGGGTCTTAATAAGCCCTTGTAGTAGATGTTGGCGACAGTTGGTCCACTGTAGGAGTGGGGTGCGCATCAAGATAGGATCTATCGATCTTGATAGAGAAGAGTAGTCCTATAAGATTTGAGAGGTTAAGTCTAAGATTCTGTGGCCATAGCAGTATGATTGATGGAAAGAAGTTTTATAGAAATCACAACTGAACTTGAGCTAATCGAATCTATCATATGACTGATGATGAGATTTGATGATTTATCCAAGACCTGTCATTTAGTCGGGACTCACGATAGAGGGACTGAATCACATGTTAACTACACCTAGAGGTTCATTTCAATTCTACTGGGTTGCTACTACATACTGCTAGGTGTCACTGATGGATTGTGAGAGCTCACTAAGATTGTTCTAGATCGACAATCTTTACTGAGATAGAGTAGAATTATTCCGGCCTATTAAAAAGAGTTTCAATGATACGATGATAGAGATCATTGTATGTCTCACTATCAGATAGAATTGAACCTATGCGATCACACAACAAAGAAATTAGATCTGAAATAAGTAATTGAGCTTATAAAGTGTCAATTGGGTTTAGAAAAATCCATTGGGTTCATGATAACCTTACTAGCACATAGTTGGATCCAATTCTTCTTTCCGTTAGAATTACTTATTTGATAAGATAATTTAACTTAATTATCTGCTAATAACTTATATGAATAAGATTCATGAGACTCCAATTGTTGGGTATCTAAGGTTATGGATCATATAAATTAAGGGTGCAAGTCCCTAATTAATTCTTTGATAGTTATTCTTGGACGCCACCTTGATTTGATCAAGTTGGATATGTCCATTGATTAGAGGGCTTTTAGTTCTCTTATGGGATATCTCTTGGGTGTATTTTGGGGTATCTAATTATGAGTGCAAGGGCTCCAATTGTTGGTACCTAAAGGGTCTCCTAAAGTAAGTTGGATAACTTAAGTTAATAGGAAATCCAATGCAAGTAGGACTTGTATTATGAGATTGAATAGGATTCAATCCTTGTGCCTATTTAAAGGGACCCCCCCTAAAGTCTCTAGAGCATCAAAACTAGCAACCCCCATACCCATAAAAGGTCTCCACGCCCTCTCTTCCTCCCTTTTCTCTTCTCCCTTGGGCGTTCTACATGCCCCTTCTCTTGGGACGTGTGCCCCAAGGTGTTCCACGCCCAAGACTATTGGGTGCTTCTTCCTTACTGGTTTCTAGCATCTGATAGCAGCATATAGTGAGGAGAAACTCTAGAGAAGAGGAGAAGAAGAAGATCAAAGAAACAGATTAAGTGTTGATCACGATTCAAGCTTCGTTCAGATTTCGCAGGCTGAATTTTTGGAGAAAAAAAATTTAGATTAAAGAGGGATGTTTCAGACTGACTCCGAGTGGATACTTGATAAGTGGTATATTTTTATATTTATTAAAGATATTTTTGGTAATTTATGGTGCTAAAATCTTCTTAAAAATTCTAATTTCATGAATTTATTGAATTTTCTTAAAAAATAATAATTTTAAAAAAATATAAAATTAGATATATTTATAAAAAAATAGATATTAATTTAATTAAGCAATTTAAGCACCAAAATGAAGAAAATTTTTTAAAAAATTAATGCATATTTTTTTCAATTTTTTAGGTAAAAATCGGAGCGAAGACGGAGCTAAAATATCCTAAAAAATAAAAAAATAGCCTTCGGTGTACGGTAGACCGGCCGCTCGGTCCACAGAGCCAGGGCGCGGTCCACCAAAAATGCTACGCGATCCACAGACGCGGTCTACAGGCAGTGAAAGCTATTTTGCGCCATCTAACGACTGAAATTTAATCTGAAGATCGATCTAACGGTCAGCATCCATTGTCGGTTTATAAAGAGGGATTTTTGTGCAATCGGATGGCCGAAAATGAATCCATCATGAGATCCGACGGTTGAGGATGCTCCCGACTGAGAATAAGAGATTATCAGTACGATCCGACGATCCAGAACCAATTTCAGGCATGATCGGACGACTGTGGTTTGATCCGACTTTGATAAGGATTAAAACTATGGATTTTGGGCAGATCTGGGCGGTTCAAGCTCCATCCGCGATCAGAAATATTCTTAAGGAGATTAATATGATTTCTAAGGGTTTTAGGATTTCTTTCCTACCAAAAATTATAAAAATTTATCTATAAATAGGGGTCTGGGAATAAGCTTTGTGAGTAAAAAATTGAGTAGAAAGTATAGAAAAAATAGAAAAAAATTAAATAGCTTTAGGGACCAAGAAAAGAAGGAGAAAAGTCGGTTTGCTCTACGGAGTATGATGGAAGATGGAGAGGTCATCAACCATCTTTTTGATGAGGCTTGGCTGATCAACTTCAAATCTTTATTACAGTTTTATTTATTTTATTATTCTTTTAAATCTTTTGTACTTAAATTTTAATTTAATTAATGTAAAATTTATTTTTTTCACTTTAAATTCCTGTGTTTTATTTTTTGCAAGTAGATATTAGGATCTAGTTAGTAGATCTTAGTATCTGATTTATTTTATATTTTTTAAATTTTTA